>JAJOOD010012610.1:0-29385 GCA_029582525.1 Solanum tacnaense | reverse complement strand
CAAAGCAAGGAGGAGTGTTAGGAATTTGCTTTTTCAACTGCACTTTTACTTTTACTGCATTATATTAGATAAGACTTAGTCAATTAGTTGTTAGCCATCTATTCCTATTATTTAGGAGAAGTTAGTGAGTTAGGAATATGCTAGTAGTGGGTTTACTGCTTTCTGTTTTTTATTCGAGTCTTATATATGAAATCTGAAGACATCAATAAAAATGTTCTTCTACCAATATTCTTCTTGACTTCTCTGCTTTCTAAAACTCATACTACTAAAATTTACCAACAATTACAGCTTACATTTCAAGATTCGAGAGATTTCATCATCTATACTATTGTTTATGCTAAGTGCTCAGCAGTTGAAAGACTAAGCTTGTGAGATGATATTTATTCACTGAGTTACAATATGAGGTATTACCTTGACTTGTAGGTAGCAACTTCAATGTTATTTTGAATGATCAAGAGAAAATTGGAGGTCTTCTTGTTTATCCTCAAGAATATGAGGATTTTTCTTGCTGTGTGAACTATTGTGAGCTTTTTGATATTAACTTTAAATGGAGTCTGTTTACTTGATGAAATGGAAGAGTTGATACTGAATGTACATTGATAGACTGATGATCAATCAGTGTTTTCTTGGTCTTTAGAAAATGTGGAGCTGTAGATTGAAGATTTAATATACAAATTTCCAGTTAATCTTAAATTGTTTGCTTTCAAAAAATGAAATGTGTCACATAAATTGAAAGAAAGCAAATAGTAAATAATATTGATCGGTAAATACATTGAATTTAAGGCCATTCATATTCTTTTCTCAAAAATGAAAAATCCTCTCAGTGATATAAAACAAAACAAAACAAAATAAAATAGAGGCTGCAAAAAAGGGAAAGTGATGAGGTCTTTTTAAATGAATAATGGAGAAGTTGTTAATTATTTTTTAAAATTTATCTTTATTTAAATAAGTGATCTCTTATAGATTTAAAAAAATTTAGATACTATTTAATTAAAGATAATTTATCTTTAGTGATAGCATCTACTTTGCTTGCCCAGGACTTGGGAAGAATTCGAAGAACCTTCCTAACTTGCTTACAAGTGCTGATGGGCTCACCCAGACTTCGTTGCTCATTGGTTATGGAAGAAAGTTTAGTATGCATTTCATGAATGGTCTCTCCTTCCTTCATAGTGAAGTTTTCATATTGAGTGGTCAGCATGTCCACCTTCGATTCCTTCACCTGCTCTGTTCCCTCATGAGTCATCCTTAGACAGTCCCAGATTTCCTTTGCAGACTCACACGCAGAAATGCGATTGTACTCTACAGCACCAATACCACATACTAGCAGCTTTTTAGCTTTATAGTTTTTTTCGATCTTCTTTCTGTCTGCCTCATTGTATTGTTGGCGAGTCTTTGGAACAACTTTCATGATTTCACCATCTTTCACTTCCACGGTTGGAATGAAAGGTCCATCCAGCACTATGTCACATAACTCGTTGTCCTCAGCCATAAGATAGTCATGCATCCTTGTTTTCCACCAACTGTAAAACTGACCATTATGAGGAGGTCGTGTTGAAGATTGTCCTTCTTTGAGGTTCAGTGGAGCAGCAATTCTTTTGCAGAAATATCTCTCTTGGTGTTAACCAGCTAGAGAGTACCTGCTCTGATACCAATTGATAGAATGCGTGCGTCCACTCTCAGTTAATGGACCAGGTCCCTTGACTCAGCAAGAATAATAACGAAGAGTAAATAATAATAAGAACATAACACAAGCAGTTTACGTGGAAACCTCCTTGCTCAAGGGAGTAAAACCACGACCTGTCACATAGGATTTTCAACTGTTTTCACTAATCTTCCTTAAGCAAAAGCGAACAACAGTTACAATCAACGTGAGAAAAAGTTATTAATCTCACAACCAAGTAATAACTCTATTACTTGAAGAGCCTAAGCAGATGCCACACTGCCCACTAAGCTATCACCACTAGACAACTTAGCATTCAACTAAGCAACACACAGGTTGCCCACTAAACCACCCACTCTAGATGACTTAGACTTTGACTAAGCAACAAAATGATGATGCCTACTAAATCAGTTACCCTTAACTGATTTAGACTTTTCAACCAAAACACAATATCTGAATCCTTTATAGATTTAGGAACAGATTTACAATGTTCGTGCAGAAGAAATAATCCTAAGCTTGCAGCTCTACCAGGTCCCTGTTGTTCTTGAGGATGATTCTTCACTTTTGTTAGCCTTTGCAAGAGTTCTTGAGAGTTTTCAAGTTGCAAAAACTAAGGTCATGACTATTGGACATAATCTTTATGAAGGATAGTCACAACCTTCGAAGCCATGCCATTGGCTGAGGCTTCTGCCACTTCTGTCACTGTTGGAGACTGTGCACCAACCAATTGTACTTCTTCCAGCCTGGCAGTTGTGTGTATATTTTCGTCGTATTAGGTCCCTTTACAAGGTCCCTGGGTTTGTCAGATCATCAAAACTACAACTAACATTTGTGTAAATGGAATAAAGATTTTGCGATTCAAAAGTGAGCAGGGGCGGACCTACGTTGTAGGTTTTGGGTGCTCGAGCACCCACTAATCTCAACGTGTAATGTATAAAGTTATACATAAAATATTTAAAAATTAATATATTAAACAGTTGAGCACCCACAAACACTAAAGTGCTTTAGCTGCTTTGGTTCTAAAGCTGAATATACAGCACTCAGCACTCGAGATAACGGGAGTTCGAATCTCGGGGAAGCAATTCTTTTTAGGTTTATTACTTAACTCCTTTCATGTATTACTAAACATTTTCTCTTCTTTTTTCTTTTTTTCAATCTTTGCCCATTTTTCCGCTAACATTTCAATCTTAACTTCTTCTTTTTTAGTTTATTTTTTCACTTTTTGAATTTCCTATATCTCATTTATTACAACAAAAAACTTAAGTTTTTAAAAACTCCAAAGTGTAAATATTTGTAGTTGTCAACATGCAATGATATGATACAATTATTCATATCTTCAAAATATGAAAGTTCGTCGAGAATCGTACTACTAGAAGGTTTTTTTTTTAAAATATTAATATAAATCGTAGTTCGCTCGGTAACTTATGACTAGAAGTCTTATTTCTAATAATAAGCTTTTTATTTTCACGATAATTAAAATAATTATACATTTATATTAAAAAGTGAGCACCCGTGATCTTAAAATCCTGGATCCGCCACTGAAAATGAGAGAACCTTTTCAATCGGTTGTATAGTAGTTATACAGATTCTCAAAGTACCGAGTGCCAGGACAGCTAGCTGAATTGAGATATATATCAAAACTAAAAACTAATGAAGATGTAAGCAGTGATACAATGTTAAAACTATTTTATTGGGTGACACATTTGTAGGTTTTGAAAAAGTGGTTCTGTAGCAAATGAAAACCAAAATGGCATAAAAAATTTACATGATATTTAGAAAGTGAAAGTTCCAAACATTTGAGTTACCATGTCCAAAAGTTCAAAAGCATAAGAGATTTGTATTTTTTTCACAACAAATTAGATAACAAAATCTGTAAGTGCTAATTTTTTAAAGTTCAAAATTATTCACTGATAAGAAAATAAATCTCGTAACTTTTACCTTAATATACAGGAAACTTGATTTCCATATTTAGAGGATTTCAAGTAAAGATTGTCACCTGTATCACCACTATGACCATTTGAGCTACCGGCTGTTCTTGATCAGACATAGAACTTTTGATTTTCAGCTTGTTAAAATTGTGTGATGCTCTGGTAAAGTCATGGAAACCACCACCACCAGTGCTAGGATTATAAGTGTTGCTAACTGCATCATCAGGACATCAAACAGCAAATTTTTACATTTACAATTAGTTTATCAAACATACCAAGCCTATTTAAGAATGACAAGAAGATACATCTATTAATTTGCCTGTGTAGACTTTGGCCTATTCAAGAATGACAAGAAACAACATGTATTAATTAGTTTTTGTACATTTCAGGTTGCCTAAAATGTTAACAATAACATACTTTTTGCAGTCTTCCAACTGGGATCTTTGAAGGGTAGAATGTAAACAAACCTTACATCTACCTTCGTAAGGCAGAGACTGAAAAACTCTCGGTTCAAAAGGGAAGTACCTAGGATACAAAATAAATGCAACAACAAATAGTAATACACATTGAAGAATAAGAGGTTAAATGTTACTACTGGTAATCGTCCATAAAACACAATAAGTTAAATACATTCATGTATAGTTGGCTCATCACTTCGTTTGAGTTGGGTGTTGGTCTGCAACCATTACAAGGAGAAGCAGTACTAAGTAATAAGGAAAAGGAAATTGAACAGTGATTATATAAAATAGGGTATATAAAGAACCTATTGAATGACTCATATAATAAGTTTATATCTATATAAGCAAAGATTCTCTACTGACCTTGTGCAGAAGCCGCACAAATATTGGCACATCTTAGTCACTTGGCGAGATACTTCCTCAAAGATCACTATGACCGAATAATAATGCATTTGAAAGATATGTAGAAAGATAATTCTTCTTAAACATGTAAATAACACCAATATGTTTATAACAATGCCTTTTGAATTATCTCATTGTATACTACATTATAAGTTTAGTGATCACCATCATTATCTGCTAGTTGTAGGTGGTCGAATCAATATTTCTATACAGTCTGAACTTTTTGCTCGTGATAAAGCAACATATAATTGACCGTGGGAAAAAACTGGTTCACGTGTATAGATACCAACATAATCTAATGTTTGTCCCTGTGCTTTATTTATAGTCATCGCGAAGCATAGGCATATAGGAAATTGTGTTCTTTTAAAAGGAATAAGTATTTTTTTCATCCTCTGATGATAGCAATGGTATTCTTGGAATAAAAACATGTTTATCTTTGAAATCACCACTTGCAATTCTACAGCTTATAACATGTGTTTTGAAATCACAGCATACTAATCGTGTACCATTACATAAGCCTTCAAAAGGGTTTAAATTTCGCAAAAGTAACTAACAATCTAAAAATTTTAAATCAATACTTAGTTAGAGCAGCAACAAAATACATGTTTTATCGCAACAACTTCTTAACTAAATCAATCTACAAAGAATATAAAAACAACATTCAGCTATAAAATTCTCTTTCGTATTCAGATTGCATAACGACAATCACAAGAAGCTCAGCTCAAAAACATAAAAAACTGAATTGTATTGCAACTTCAAACAACATGAGAAATTGTAGCTATAACTTATAGAACAACCTTGAATTTCTTAAAATACTTACAGAAATAACCTACTATAATCAAGCAACTCGCCTTCAAAATATATACTCAAGTGAAATCCTCACTAACCACATAACTGAACAGTAGAAATAAGATGATTTTCAGTTCACTTGAGTAGTCAACATGTCTATAGATATGATTGCACAAGTGTATAAACAAATTCGTAACAATGAACACGATTTAATTTTCTAACTGTTCTTCCCTAATTCCAAACAAATCATACTAATTACTCCTAAACTCCAAAAAAAAAAAAAAACAATCAAACCATTTAAAGACAAAAGCATAAAGCACCTAAAACAACTCGCAAAGTTCATAAAAAAATATAAACTCAATTACAATACTTAGAAACCAGTAGAACACGAATTTAAAATATTGATTCTTAATTTCAGCTTCAATTCTACAAAATTTGAAATAAGTAGAAATAGGAATTACTTAACAAATCATATATATAAATATATCAAAATATATAAAAAAAACTCGAAGAGATTTAACTCGAAGTTTCAATTCTCCTTCAGAAATTCACACTAAGAACAATTCCTCTTTCAGACACACATACACTATCACAGAAGGTTGTGAAGGTGTGAAAATTTCAGAAATTTCTCAAACTTGTGAGAAATATCGAAACCCTACCTGAAACGAAATTGATGAAGCGAGATCTTCTTCCTCCGAAGCAAACTAGTAATGGATGACCCACTTCTTAACGGACTCTTCGCTCAAGACGTTTCGACGATAGCCCACACACCACCTCTTCCTTATATGCCGAGAAGAAACCTTGTTTTCTTTCCATTTCCTGAATAAATCGAAATCCCAACACATTTTTCAACCAAACAAATAGACTTAAGGGTTAGCATGAATGAAATTTCTAGGTCATAAATTGCATAATCACATGAGATGAGAATCTAGAAAGGGCACTTAGCTGAAGAGTCGTAGGGGTGCGCATCGGTCGGTTCGGTTCGGTTTTATGTGTTATTGGTTCGGTCTATCGGTTTTTAGTTTGTAAATACGTCAAACCGATAACCAAACCAATAACATATTTCTTATCGGTTTATGGTACTTAACGGTTTGGTTTTCGGTTTAACCAATATGAAAATACTCATATATATTAATATACACGATAAGAAAATTTTCATATAAACCATATGATTTTTCCAGCATTTGGCATGAAAGTAATAACCATAAACGTAACAACCATTTTTCTTGCAAGTTTCGACACTAGACATATTCAAAGGAAAAAGTGTGAAAGTAACAATCGTTTTTCAGCAAGTCTAGGTAATTGGCACATTCAAGTTAGAAGTGTGCTTGCAATTACAGAATGAAACAATAATTAGGGTTTTAAGTAATACTGAGATTAAAGTAATAGGGTTTATAAAATGTTATATAATTAGGGTTTACTAGTCTAGGGGTAAAATAGTAAATTTAGTATAGTCTTATTGGGTTATCGGTTTAACCATTAACAAAAATCATAAATTGGAAATCGAACCAATAACCCAATAAAAAAATTTGCAAAACCGTTTAAAAATTGTTAACCCAATAACCCAAAATCAATAAATCAATAGTATTTTTTTCGATTCGGTTTATTGGTTAAATCGGTTTTTGCACACCCCTATGAAGAGATGGAGAAAAATTCTTTGAGAATGAAATTTAGGTCTCTGTTTCTAGAAATTGAGGGAGATAGATATTACAGAGGAATCTTATAATTTTAGCCAAAAATGATACTATAAAAATAGTAGTCTTATTTTTTAGAAATTGGGGGAAAACTATATGGGGTGACTCGTTATTGCAAATTTTTTTATGAGAATTAATACGACACATTTATAAAGTGTTGTTTTTCGACTTATAAATATAGCACAATTTAAAGTGTGGCTATATATATAAATAAGTGTTGACAATTGTTCTATTATTTGACAACGCTTATTAAGTGTAGCCTATAACTTTAAAGAGCACACTTTCAAAGTGTTGCCAATATTTATGTGGCCAAAAGCTCGATATAAAGATCATGCTTTAAAAGTGTGCTCTTAGATATTTTTTGCAACACTTTTTAAGCGTTCTCTAGAATTAGTGTTGCGATATGCCAAATTTATTGTAGTATATACATGACTATTTTTCTGCTTAGCAACTGTATAACTTGTAGAACCGCCTTTGGAAAAATATGCAAAGATCATGTAAGTTACTTCACAACGTATAAGAGGTGAGAAAACTAGAATGGTAAACGCGCAAAAAAAAGTTGATGTAATTTTGGAGGAGATCCTGAATGAGCATATCGAAAATAAAGCAGCTGGGAAGGAAGGAAATGGTGAGTTTGGAGACGAAGATTTGGTTGATGTTTTCTTAAGGGTGAAAGAGAATGCGGAACTTCAATTTCTAATTTCCAATCACAAATGACAATATTAAAGTTGTGACTTTTGTAAGTTTACTCCCTTTCCTAAAAATACGCGCAACTTGTCTAATATAATTTCATTTATTTGTTTGTTTGTTGATGCAGGACATCTTTCTGGCTGGAAGTGAAACTTCATTTACAGTTCTTGTTTGGGCGTTTACAGAATTAATGAGGAATCCACATATCATGGCGAAGGCCCAAAGTGAAGTGAGACGAGTTTTTAAGGGAAAGAAAAGTTATGATGAAAAAGATATCGAAAACTTGATATATTTAAATTTAAATTTAGTGATAAAGAAGACATTAAGGCTTCATGCTCCAGTTCCTCTTCTAGCACCTAGAATAATAGTCAATGGATGGGCAATAGGGAGAGATCCCGAAAATTGGCATGATCCTGATAATTTTATACCAGAGCGATTTGAAAATTCTTCAGTTGATTTTATAAGAAATCACTTTGAGTTTATTCCATTTGGCGCAGGAAGAAGGATTTGTCCCGGAATGGTATTTGGTTTAGCTAATGTCGAACTTCCTCTAGCTCAGTTACTCTACCACTTTGACTGGAAACTGCCAAATGGAACTAAACCAAATGATTTGGATATGACGGAAACACATGGATTAAGTGTCGCAAGGCAAAAAGATCTGTATTTAATTGCTATAGATCATTAAAACGATGAAGAATAATTATTCTGATTTTTTTTTTGCTTTAGTTTAATTATGTATGTGTATCCATTTGAATAATAAGATGTTTGCATTTGTTGGTTTTACGATTGCTTCACTCCATTGGACTAATTAACTATCAAACATGATATTACTTATGTAGTATCTAATACCCGCATACCTCACCTCCAAAAGGTTATCAGACTATTCATTAGTTTACAACCCTACTAAAAAAAAACTGTCGAAGATGGCCAAGATCGACAAGATGAACTTTTAAATCTCATTTCATCAAATGAATTGCTTTTATGTTCATGTAAATGTATTTGCATTACACATTTAACTTTGTATGCAGTTATGTGTTAGGAAATGTTGTGGCTAGATTTTTACCAAGTGTCAAAATGATAAATGCTTCCCTACTACATGTATTTAAAATGGACAAATTAAAGTTTACTTCAGATGTCTAAGTTAAATTAGTTGATGTCATATGTTTTCAAAGGAGAAATTGAATAAATGTGTATATATCTATTCTCAAGGTAAAAGTTGGATATATGTGTATTTATGTGAAGACATTAATTGCATGGGTGGTCAATTCGATCTAATGTATGTATTTTAAAACTATATTTACACAGCATTGGACAACTATACAGAAGGCAAATTGTACCTAAAAAGGATAGAATGTAAAGTTTATGTGTTGGGGTATTAATTGCCCTGAGTTTCTTATCTAAATCGATTTTCCTTTTAAGAAAAGGTTTAGGACTCTATAAATAGAGGTTATTTCCTTCTAACTTAATCAGCATTCACAATGTAGTCCTACAGATTTTGATAGTTTTGGTTGGGGGGAGAATTTGTGGGACACATAACCTTCCACGTATTTCGAGTGAATTGGTTGAAGTTATTTATCTCTATACTTTGTACTCTCATATTTATATAGTGAATTGCTCATCTCCTTTGTGGACGTAGGTCGATTGACCAAACCACGTTAAATCTTTGTGACTTTTGGTATATTTCTCGTTTGTCTTCTTACTCGTGGTCTTTCAAGATTTACTTTGTTAGCTTCGGCATGACACCCTAATTATTTCAGTTCTAGCAGTATGTTGTATGTATGGGAGATCCAACACCTAAATTATATGTTGTATGTGTAAGAATTATTATTAATTATTATTAATTATTTCTTACTTATGGCCCAAGTTTGAATTTTTACCAAAGTAAGCCATTATTAAAATTAATTTATCAAAATAATATATTTTTTTGAAATTTTACAAAACTAGTATAAATCTAGTTCACAGTAACGTTTTAGGTTATATTTTATTTAAAAAAATTCAATAACAAAAAGATAAAAATCTGACAGATTAAACAGACATAAAACGTTATTGTCAGTAACGTTTTATAATTCGTTACTCTGAGGCACGTTTTACAGCTAAAACGTGACTCACAGTATCGTTTTTCTGGAATGACTGAAAATTAAAAAACAATCTCGTACATGCCTCATTCAACTTTATTAAAATTTCCACTATTAAAATGAATATATATATTTTACACATATATATTCACATATATAAATTTCTCTTTTCTTCTCTTTTCTTACATAGATAATACTTTTGCAAGGAAAATAAGTTGTGAGGAGGTTTTACTACAATATCAATTAATTCCTTTGTCTCTTCTATTATGATGTAGCCATTGTATTTTTTTTAATAATTGATTTGCATACTTATTACATCAATTTTAATTCAATAACTTCTTTGTTGATAGTCTAATATTTAATAATGATAAGAAATCAATTGGTCTAATATTTGGAAGGGATGCTATCTTAGGCTTGAATTAAGAAGATCTCTCATATGATTTATTTACAAATTTTGAAATTGAAATGATACAAGATAAGCTCCAATTTGTGTAAAGTCATCCTCACTTTTTTCTTTCCTTTTGTTTAAAAAAAGTATTGTATATGTGAAAAGAGAAAGAAAAGAGAAAATCATATATATTTCAAATGAAGGTATGTACAAAATATATCTATCCATTTTAATAGTGGAAATTTGAATAATGAATGAGAGATGTAGAAGATTAGATTTCAATTTTCGCCATTGAGAAACGTTACTGTAAGTCACGCTTTAGCTGTAAAACGTGCTTCAGAGTAACGAATTATAAAACGTTACCGACAATAACGTTTTATGTCTGTTTACTCTGTCAGATTTTTGTCTTTTTGTTATTCAATTTTTTTGAATAAAATATAACCTAAAACGTTACTGTGAACTACATTTATACTCCCTCTGTCCCATTTTATATGAGGTACTTTGACTCGGCACGAAGTTTAAGAAAGGAAGGAAGACTTTTAAAACTTGTGGTCCAAAATGAATGATAGAAATTTGTGTGGCTGTAAATCATTTCATTAAGGGTAAAATAGACATTTTATAGCTAAATTGTTACTTAAAATAGAAATGTGTCATTCTTTTTTGGACTGACTAAAAAGGAAAGTAAGTCATATAAATTGGGACAGAGGGAGTACTAGTTTTGTAAAATTTCAAAAAAAACATATTATTTTGGTAAATTGATTTTAAAAATAGCTTACTTTGGTCAAAAATTCGCCAAAGTTTAATTGTAACCCAAGTAATACCATAAATAATATTTAATAAGGAATAGATCTCGTTTGTACATTGGTTACTTGATGGACGTACCAGATTAAGCCATAACCTCTATAAATTGGTCCTCCCTCCACCCATTAGGGTTATCACATATTCTCTACAATAATTCCATCGTTGACGGTTGTGGTAACATAAAATTAGGGCAAGGAGGTAGAAATCAATTTACGACTAACGCTTCCGCTTCTCTCTATAATGATGTCTTCCGCATCAGGTATGTGCCCCTAACGATCTCTATGTGAGATTATCGTGTTCAAGATCCTGATATTATGTATTAAAGTATTTAATCCTACATGTGGCATCAGAGCCTGGATTATTTGAACGGATAATCTAACATACATATGAAAATAATTATCATGTAACGAAATTAAAAAATTGACACGACAATGTCAACATTACCGTCTCTGCAAGCTTTCGTAGGTGGAGAATTTTGGTTTAAGACATAAAAGTCTATGTGATCTTTTAGCCCTTAATTAAATAAATAAATAATAACTACTCCTAATTTATAATTGAAAATTGGTCAAACAAAGTCATGTGCATGAGTGCACTATTCTTCTGAAGAATTTCCTGCCAATTATTTCTTATTGTTTTGAACAATTTGTGCACGTAAATTATGTTTTATTTTAGATTGTGCAATAAATTAAAGTGGTCGTTATATTAAATAATAAATAATATATGTGTACTTAGTGCAATATAGTTTGTTAGTTATCAAAGTGGCCAAACTAAAGAAATTAACGTCTACACATATAATATTTATGATCACTTGACATGTGGATTAGTACAATTCATTATTTATTGGCATATTCAGTATTCCAAGAGAGACTGGGTCTGATTTTTCAACCTGATGCATGTATTATGTTTCTATAGTTTGTTAGTCACCAAAGTGGCCAAACTAAAATGTATAAAATTATTCACATGCACAAAATTTTATGATATTATGTATGCATTTATATCTATATAGTTTGTTAGTCACCAAAGTGGCCAAACTAGAGAAATTAGCATCTACACATAATATTTATGATCACTTGATGCATGTATTATGTTTCTATAGTTTGTTAGTCACCAAAGTGGCCAAACTAAAAGGTTTAAAATTATTCACATGCACAAAATTTTATGAGATTATGTATGCATTTGTATTCATATAGCTTGTTAGTCACCAAAGTGGTCAAACTAGTATGGTTAAGAAAAATATGCACTCATAAAATTGTCATTTATCTATGAGGGTTAATTAAATGCCTATATTGAAAAATAAATAGATAAATTGACTTTCACTATTGGTAGAACTTAAGAATTTACCCAAAGGTGAATCTATCATTCTACTACGAATAGTGAAAATTATGAGGTAAATTAATATTTTAGTCAAACATATATTGTATATCCAAAGATGTCGTATATGTTTGATAAAAAAATATTCAATTACCTATTAAAGATAAAAATGACATTTAAATTATGATAATGTGTCGTAGTATCTACCCAAAGGAGAATTACGATATATTTTTATTGTTTTACTGAATTCACATTATTTTGTGATTTATGAGCATGTATATCCATTTTGCAGTTATTCCTCTTCATTTGCATGCTTCGTCTATTACTATGTTCAATGGATTGAACTTCTTTGAATAGCATGAACAAGTCCAGTTCCACTTAGGTGTGATAGATCTTGACTTGGCTCTGTTGAATGACAAACCTACTGCCATTACTGATAAGAGCAGTGAAGATGAGAAGTTTTTTCATAAATAATGGGAGCACTCTAACAGATTGAGCCTTATGTTCATGCGAATGACTGTTGCTAACAACATTAAGAGTACTATTCCACAAACAGAAAGTGCCAGGGAATGCCTGAAGTTTGTGGAAGAACATTTTTGTTCTACTAATAAGTCTCTTATTGATACACTTATGGCTGAACTCAAGACCATGAAGTTTGATAGGTCGCGTAGTATGCAAAATCATGTCATCGAGACGACCAATATTGCAGCAAAATTTCAAACCTTGGGGATGAAAGTGGATGACACCTTCTTGGTTCAGTTTATTCTGAGCGCATTGCCTCTTGAGTATGGACCATTCCAAATTAACTATAACACTATTAAGAATAAGTGGGATGTTAGTGAATTATCCAGTATGCTTACTCAAGAGGAGTCAAGACTTAAGAAACAAGGAGGTCATTTCATTGACCTAATGGGTCAAGGAGCTGGTAAAGGACTTTAAAGTGAAGGCCAACAAGTTTAAGAAAAAGAAAGCACCTGCTAAAGTTCCACAGGATGCTCATAAGGAACTCAAGGCTGATGTGTGTCGTTTCTGTAAAAAGGAAGGACACTATCAGAAAGATTGCCTGAAACGTAAAACTTGGTTTGAAAAGAAAGTTACATTTAGTGCTTTTGTATGTTTCGAATCAAATTTAGTAGGAGTTCCTAATAATACTTGGTGGCTTGATTCTGGTGCAACTACTCATGTATCCACAATATTGCAGGGATTCACTACGATCCAAACTACAAATCCAAATAAGGATTTCGTGTTCATGGAAAATCGCATGAAGTCTCAAATTGAAGGCATAGGGGCTTATCGATTGATCTTGGAGACTGGATGTCATGCCCCGAGACTACCCCGAGACGCGGACATGGGACCTAGGACCACAAGTGATCCCAAGCTAACCCTGCTGGCAATCATGAGCATACTAAAGATAATAAACTGATGCGGAAGCTAAGTCATAAATAAAATGAAAAGATAGGGAATACCCATATACTATAACTGAGATATATGAAAACTGATGAGTTTAATACAACGAAGATATTAACTCAATATTAAGTTGAATCTAACTATGTCTAAAAATAGCCTCTAACTAACTAGAAATGCAGGGACAGGCCCCAGCTAAGTCTAGCAAAACTGAAACTAAAGGACTAAAAATACTGAAAAGGAACTCATGACTATTTTCCTCGGAGAATGATGACTCACCACTGATTCTGCTGGACTGGAGATCGGGAACCGATCTAAGCGTGATCTGGATGATGAGAACCTGAACCTACATCACGAGAAGATGTAGCGCACATATGTGTCAGTACTTGAAAGGTATTGAGCATGCAGGATAGAGTAAAGCTGAAATAAATATATAACTGAACAAAGCAAATATGCAATGATATAATCTGAACATGATATAGATACTGAATACTGAGTACTGAGCTAACTGATGCAATGACCAAATTTATATCATGCTGAGACTGAATACTGACTATACTGAAATATGGTCAATGTAATAGAGTTTGACTAAACTGTGGGAGCTACTAATAACCGACATAAAACCACATGAGCTAAATGTGGAGTCTGATATATACGCCCCATCGAGAGGACCCAATATACCCTGCCAGAGGTATAGAGGCATGCTGGTGTGATCACTAAATTAATGTTGCCCACAGAGGGGACTTACACCTACGTGGCTCGTAGTTCTGGGACTATATGGGTACGCTGAACTCTAATCCAACTCGGTATTATGATACTCCCAATGAATTAAGTGGTTAACACATTATGACTGAGTTTCTGTATATAATTGATAGCTCAAAACTGAACATGCAATCTGAGAATGCAACAATTAATCTGATAATGATGCATTCATAAACTGAGGCATGTATAACTGAATACATTATGACTGAAATACTGAATAGCTCAAAATACTGACATGTAGATACTCATACTTGAAAACTCCTTCTTAGAAAACAATTCAAAATCATATTATACTATGATCATTGATGACTTGGGAAGTCATACTGCATAAACATTGATGGTATATCTAGATACCATATTGTTCATACATTGATGATCTACTCGATTGTCACACTAATCATGTTTCAGAAGCTCTTTCTCAAAACTCATCTTAACTTTCTCAAAAACTCAGTTTAAAACTCAAGTATTGTCTTAAAAAAAGCTTCTCAAGATTTATAACTCAAAATAGGGTTTATGCTGAAATATACTGATAATGTGGCGTTCAAAACTGGACCATGTATATCTGAATAACTGAATTATCTGACCTAGCATGTGTAATTCAAGAACTAAACAAATACATAGCTAGGGTTTTGAAATTCATGCAATAAATTGAGTACAAACATAATAATCTGATTTGGGACATATTGATAAGTAATTCATGATAATCTGCTGAAATTCTAGAAACCCTAGGTCTGTTCATAGTAAGAGAATCAACAAACTGACTGAATTCTAGGGACCTAATGGGTGAAAGGAACCCACTAGTGAAATCCCACATACCTGGTGACGAATTCCACGGAGAAATCTTTCGATTTTGGGGTTGGAACTGATGGAACCTTGATGCGTTCTTGAACTAGGGTTCTTGACCTTTTTCTCCTCTCTTGATTTTAATTTTCTATGCTTTGATTAATGATTTGACTTAGGTAAGTTCTAGTTATGTTTCTAGGCTTAAACTGACTAAAACCTCATGATTTAGGGTCTAAACAACGTATCTTAGAGGTTCAACGAAATAAGAAAAAACCAAAAGACCCCTGACTTAATTATTGTCGGAGTGACTGACGGATTGGACCTACGGGCCGTAGGTCAATCGACGGTCCGTAGGTTGGGGTAGTCGGTCAAGTCTGCCCAACATGGCTTCACTAAAACGAGCGTAACATTTTACTTGGAAGTCGGATTTTAGCAAACTCGGTGGTGTTGGAAATAGGATTCAATTATCTATAATATCATAGGTCATGAGACACATAATTACGTTTGTGCTAAAAGTTATGACCATCTGAAGTTGACCCACTCAATAATTTTCATCTAACTAGTCGCTGACCCTCACCTACGGTCAGACCTACGGACCGTGGATCGAACGACAGCCCGTACTGGTCGACCGTAGTTCATGTCAGAGGCTAAAGGAGGTCTCGATCCACGGACACAGACCACGGACCGTGGTCTGATCTACGGATCGTGGGTCTGTCCGTGGGTCGAGACTTAACCGATTTTCTGAGCGGGGTTGGGGAGGGGTTGCAGTGGTGAACCACCAGTACGGGCCGTGGTCTGACCTACGGTCCGTAGATGGCAACCGTGGGTTGAACCTGCAACTTCTCAAAATCTGCATTTTTGGTTTGTTTCGGATATGGGGTGTTACATTGGACATCACATTGGTCTATTACAGACTCTTTATGTTCCTTTAGTTTCTAGGAATTTGTTCTCTTTCAAGACTTGATGTTTCTGAATTTGATTTTAAGTTTGGACATGGATGTTTCAATTTATATAAGAATACTGTTTTTATGGTTCTGGTGTTCTTATTGATGGTTTACATAGATTGAAACTCGATAATATTTTTTTTTGAATCCCTACTTACTATTCATAAAAAATGTTAGAATTAAACGTAGTTCACTAAATGAAAGTTCTGCTTAGTTGTGGCATAAACGTTTGGATCATGTATCTAAAGAACGATTTAAAAGATTAGTAAAGAATGAAATTCTTTCGAATTTGAATTTTGCTGATCTTGATATATGTTCAGATTTCATTAAAAGAAAGCAAACCAAACATACCAAGAAAGGTGCCACAAGGAGCACTCAGTTTCTTAAATTATGCACACTGATATTTGCGGACCCTTTGGTGTTCCATCTTTAGGTGGAGAAAAATATTTTATCGCCTTTATCGATGACTTTTCACGTTATGAATTTATCTATTTGTTGAAAGAAAAATCTCAAGCAGCGGACGCTCTCAAAGTGTACGTTAATGAGGTTGAAAGACAATTAGATAGGAAAGTGAAAATCATTAGATCAGATAGAGGTGGTGAATATTATGGAAAGTATAACGAATAAGAACAATGTCCAGATCCATTTGCAAAATTCCTTGAGAATGGTGAAGTTAGTGGGAGTGTTGAACGACAAAGTGTGGAAATTAATGAGGTAAGGGTAAATATTTCATTACCCATGAATGTACCTACTTCCGCAACAATCACAAATGTTGTTCCTCTTGTTGAAGAACACGTTAACAATGTTGAACAACATTTAGGTGAAACGCTTCAAGAAGGAACTAACTCACAAGTATCTAACGGAAATGAACCACAAACAGTGCCATTAAGAAAATTGGTCATTTCAGATGATTTTGTGATTTATTTGTAAGAGTTAGATTTTGACTCCGATTTCATTTTCACCGGCCATAGAAAGCACTGAGTCTGATAAATGGATTGATGCCATGAATGAAGACTTAAAATCCATGGAATACAACAAAGTCTGGGATCTTGTTCAATTACCATAAAATTATAAAAGAATCAGGTGTAGATGGGTCTACAAGACAAAACGCGATTCAAATGGTAAAATTGAACGATATAAAGTCAGACTTGTTTCCAAGGGATACACTAAAAAAGAAGGCATTGATTATAAAGAGACCTTTTCACTGGTCTCAAAGAAAGACTCATTAAGAATTGTTTTGGCTTTGGTAGCTCATTATGATTTAGAGTTACATCAAATGGATGTAAAAACTGTCTTTCTTAATGGAGACCTCGAGGAGGATGTTTATATGGACCAACCAGAGGGTTTCAAAATTAAAGGAAAAGATCAAATGGTGTGTAAGCTAAAGAAGTCAATATATGGACTCAAACAAGTCTCACGACAATGGTATATAAAGTTTAATGATACCATAACATCTTTTGGATTTAAGGAGATTACCGTTGATCAGTGTATATACCAAAAGATCAGTGGGAGTAAGTTTATATTTTTAGTCATGTATATTGATGACATTTTACTGGCTGCTAATGATTTAGGCATAATTGCGTGAGATGAATGACTTTCTCTCTATGAACTTTGAAATGAAAGATATGAGTGAGACATCCTATGTGATAGGGATAGAAATATTTCGTGATAGATCACAAGGATTATTGGTACTGTCTCAAAAGGCTATATCGAAAGAGTTCTAGAAAGATTTAACATGAACAATTGTTCAGCAAAAATAGTTCCTATTAAAAAAAATGGGACAAATCTAATTTCATGCAATGCCCAAAGAATGATGTAGAGCGAAAAGAAATGAAATCAATTCCTTCATCTTCTATTGTTGGAAGTTTGATATACGTTCAAACTTGCACAAGACCGGATATTAATTTTGCAGTCGGAATGCTAGGAAGATATCAAAGTAATCCTGGAATTGATCACTAAAAAAAACTGCAAAGAAAGTTTGTGGCATGTTATGAAGCCACAATTCATGCATTATGGTTGCGGAGCTTCATTTTAGAACTTGGGGTTGTCGACACCATTACCAAGCCGCTGAAAATTTATTGTGATAATGCTTTAGCAATATTCTTCTCCAAGAACGATAAGTACTCCAAATGTGCCAAACATATGGAATTAAAGTACTTTACTGTTAAGGAAGAAGTTCAGAAACAAAAGAGTGTTACTTGAGAATGTTAGAATTGATCTCATGATTGCAGATCTGTTAACAAAGGGCTTACAACCAAAGACATTTAAAGAACATGTTCAAAGAATGGGTCTTGGTTGTACTTATGATTAATACATTTATGATGTTTTTACACTCTGAGCTAAATTATGTGTTTCTGATATACATTAATGAATTTCTTGTTTCTCATAATGGTGTAAACATTATTGTTTTGAGATATTACAAGATAAGTCTCTATGAGACATTATTGTGGACCATAATGGTATATGTTTTTATAGCTTATGAACCTAGTATGATAAGTTGCTAATGTAGTAGTATATGGAAGGAAGTTTGTAGCTTAAAATTTATGTACAACTGTCATAACTCGCACTAGTAGTTTGTTATATTGTGGCATGTATGATGGACACTATAGAAGAGATTTATTGTATACGCAACTAATGTTTATGAAATATTGATGTTATATATGGTCATTGGGCCAAGTGGGAGAACGTAAGAATTATTATTAATTATTATTAATTATTTCTTACTTGTGACCCAAGTTTACTTGTAACCCAAGTAATACCATAAATAATATTTAATAAGGAATAGATCTCGTCCGTACATTGGTTACTTGATGGATGTACAAAATTAAGTCATAACATCTATAAATTGGTCCTCCCTCCACCCATTAGGGTTATCACATATTCTCTACAATAATTCTATCGGTTGTGGTAACATAAAGTTAGGGCAAGGTGGTAGAAATCAATTTACGACTAACGCTTCCGCTTCTCTCTGTAATGATGTCTTTCGCATCAGGTATGTGCCCCTAACGATCTCTATGTAAGATTATCGTGTTTAAAATCTTGATATTATGTATTAAAGTATTTAATCTTACAGTATTTACATCCTAAATTTATATCGAAAATTTATTTCTTACATTACACATATAACTTTGTTAATGAATTTGGGGCAAGAATGGTATATATGAATTTTAGAAAAGATTTTTTGTTAAAAAGATTGCGATTTCCAATATAACAGTGTTGATTTTTCAAGAGCTTATTGAAACGTCGATGACCTTTGGCGATATCGAACGGGTTAGGTTAGAATGAGGATAAAATTACATTATCATACTACATAATTATAGGAGTATTATTTAAAGATCACAACATAATGAAAATAAAATAAGTATGGTGTATCAGATAAAATTTCCATCAAATAATTAATTATCTTTTGCATGATTGTACTTGTCTTCTTTTTTTTTTGTATGATTGTACATGTCATATTCCAAGCATAGTGTATAATTTGTTATTTATCCCATATGTAGCTATCAGTAATGAGCAATAACTGCACATGAATAGACAAATTTTTTTATTGTATTATTAGGTGTAAAAGGTGATAAGACTCTATTTGGCGTCATTTCACATGCCCAGAATTCGACAAATAAGTAAATTAATTACATTCTATAATTTGAATTAACTACTTAAATGATAAATTTTCTAACTAATAAACGTTGTTGTCTTCAACAATTTCATGAGATACACTTCAAATTATCTATGAGTGGATTTGTCAGCTATTCCACTAATGATATGGAGATATTTTTTCATGTAACTTATCAGTATTTTGACGAATGTTGATTTTTTGTATTATATATATTATAAACATACAATTATTATAATCTAAATTTTAGGGAACAACAATCATCGCATGCCCAAATATGGGTTCAGAGTCGTCATGAAAAACAATATCACATCCACTAATCATTGAGTCTCAGATGCGTTTTCCACAGAAAGTGATATCTTAAAAGTAAGTAATTTTTTTATTTATTAATTTCTAATAATTGATAAATATTTTTTTAATATTTTGACCAATCAAATATTGTAGGAAAATTGAAAAACATTTTCTCCGTAGTACCAAATACACCCAAAACTCTTATGTGGTCTTCATCAATGTTCTTATTTGGCATCAACAATGGAGCCACCGCCACAAACTCAGAGCCTTATTTGAGTGATCCATGTTCTATTAGTCCTCAAAATTGGCCCCTGGTATACCCCTTCTCCCTCAACCAAGCAATTTCCAATTGTTGGTACTTTATTCTTATTTCCATTACCAAAACCTTCTTTTGACACAAAAATATCTTCAAATTTCGAAATAATTTTTTTTAATTCTATTTTCCACCTTTGTTCGTTCAGTTTCGCCATTTGATTTGATTTGATTTGCTTAGTTTAAATTAAATTTGAATTCGCATTAGGAAGTTTCATATTGGAGGTAAAACGCGCTCGCTAACAAAGAGAATACATATCAGTCCACCACAATCTTTATTGGTCACATGATTGAGGATGGATCATGACCTCTAATGATGAAAGAAAGAAGATTGAGGGGGAAATAATGTGTCAATTTTAAGAGATCCGCAATTAAATTTTAACAAAACATCTTACTTTAATAATTAGTTTTAGGACTTGATTAGGAACAAAATAATTGTTGCGAACCAATGAAAAATTCACAATAATAATATAACTTATTATTTAGCAAAATAATAATATTGAAAATTAGATAAATATTATAATGATGACATAGTGCAGAAGATTAATACTTGAGTCATGTTGATTGTTGGGCACTGTCTTAAGAAATAATTTCAACGATGTGAAGTGATTCCTCGGGAATAAATAAATCTTCTCTATTTAAATAGAGAATACATGAGAATACATGAATGAACAAATTAATTAACATCAACAAGCTATTAGTGGATAAATAAAATAACATAGATAAACTCATTAATTAAATAAGCACAATAAAAGAAAGAGGGAAACGAGAGATTATGCAAGGGAGGCTGAATCTGGTTTTCATCTATATATTTCTAATGAAGAAGGAAGTAGAATTTATAGTGGTAGATATTGATGAAACAATGACAAGTGACCAATTCCTTTACACGCAAAATGACACTTGGAAAATGAGTTGTCGAAAGATGAAATACTCTTGCCTTAGTAAATGATCAAAAGTTGATAATTCTTTTGAAATGTAACATTTCCTTATAATAATTACATATCTTTTTATATACGTTAAAGGACTATTTTAGCCAATTTTTTGTTATTTATTTATTTATATAAGGTCATTTGAATAATTATTGAGTCATTATAAAAGCAGCTATAGTATAGATCAAATGTAATATTATAAGCTTCTTTCTCTTTCCTTACTTTTCAATGGAGATGTTTAACTCTTTTCTTTCCAACTTAGTTTTATTGCTTCTCTTTTTGTCCTCCCTCATTCTTATAGTTAGAAAATGGAGAAAACCAAAAAATCGAAACGAAAAACAATTTAGGTTGCCTCCAGGTCCATGGAGACTTCCTCTCATTGGAAATCTTCATCACTTAATCAGAGGAGGGTTGCCACATCATATTTTTAGAAAATTATCTCAAAGGTATGGGCCTCTTATGTACTTGCAACTCGGGGAAGTTCCTACCATGGTCATATCATCAACTACTATCGCAAAAGAAATTCTAAGAACTCATGATCACGCCTTTGCTAGTAGACCACAACTTACATCCACAGACATCATATTTTACAATAGTATAGACATTGCATTTAGTCCATATGGTGACTACTGGAGACAAATGCGTAAAATTTGTACTTTAGAACTTTTTAGTATAAAGATGATCAAGTTATTTAGTGCAATTCGAGAGGATGAGCTTACGAGTCTCATTTCATCAATTCGTTCCATGAGGGGTTCTCCAGTAAACATGACAAAAAAGATTTTTTTGTTTACTAATTGTATCATTTGTAGATCAGCCTTTGGAAAAGTATGCAAAGATCGAGGCGAGTTCTTAACAACTTTGAAGGAAGTACTGTTATTAGCAGCAGGATTTTTTATGGCTGATTTGTACCCTTCATGGAAGTTACTTCACAACTTAAGAGGTGAGAAAACTAGAATGGTGAACGCGCATAAGAAGGTTGATGCAGTTATGGAGGAGATCCTGAATGAACATATCGAAAATAAAGCAGCTGGGAAGAAGGGAAATGGTGAGTTTGGTGACGAAGATTTGGTTGATGTTTTGCTAAGGGTGAAAGAGAACGTGGAACTTCAATATCCAATCACAAATGACCATATTAAAGCTGTGATTTTTGTAAGTTTGCTCTCCTTCTTTATCTTTGTTCGCGTTTCCTTTCCCTTTTCTAGGATTTATTTTATTTGTTGTTGATGTAGGACATATTCCTAGGAGGAACTGGATCTTCATCTTCAACTATCATTTGGGCTTTATCAGAAATGATAAAGAACCCGAATGTTATGATCAAGGCTCAAAGTGAAGTGAGACGAGTTTTTAAGGGAAAACAACATTTTAGTGAAGAAGAAGTTGAAAACTTGACATACCTAAAGTCGGTGATTAAGGAAACATTAAGGCTACATACGCCAGCTCCTCTTCTAGGGTCTAGGGAATGTAGGGAGCAAACAATTATCGATGGATATACCATACCTCTTAAGGCTCGAGTACTAGTCAATGCATGGGCATTAGCGAGAGATCCTGAAAGTTGGGAAGATCCTGAAAACTTTATACCAGAAAGATTTGAGAACTCTTCTATTGACTTTATGGGAAATCATTTTCAATTTATTCCATTTGGTTCAGGACGAAGGGTGTGTCCAGGGTTGTTACTTGGTTTTGCTAATGTTATATATCCTTTAGCTCAGTTACTCTACCACTTTGAATGGGAACTTCCTAATGGAACTAATCCGAAAGATTTGGATATGACTGAAACGCATGGATTAACCGCGGAGAAAAAGGAAAATCTATATTTAATTGCTATAGATTATAGAAACAATGAAGAATTTTGATGTTTTGTTGTGAAATATATATAAATGTCAATGCCTCCTTTGTAGTTCTTCCTCTCTTTTTTCGGTTTGTTTAAGTATGTGTATTGTGCACTGAGAATAATTGAATGTATTAAATTGAATGGATCAATTATGTGTACATAGCATAGAAGTATTAAATTGAATCGATCAATTATGTCAATGCAGCCAAGGGTGGGTTTGGTTAATGAAATGGGTTGAAGATCCCGAGATCTCACTTTCAAATATTAGTAGTTGATTATTTTAGGAAAAAAATCGACAAAAATTGGTTTTGGGAAATTGCTCATCGGTCCAAAAATTCATCTGAATCAATTGGTCTTTTAAATATATAAAATTAATCATTTTTTCAACACACGATTAAAAAAAATGAAAACCCAATCAAACTCGATCAGTTTTAAATTATATAACTATTAAAATGTGAATCTCCGTCTTTAATGTGGTAATAAGATATTATTCTACCACTAGATCATTGGTGCTTATTGGTTTAAGTCTTTCATATTTCTCATTTATACTCTTCAAGTTTTTTTTTTTGATAAAAACAAACCGAATTCTATTGATTTAAAAAAAAATAGGTATATTTTTCAAATTAAGTTAACCAAATTTATACTTTCGTATATTTTTTCAAAATTTGGTTTAAAACTTTCATATTTCTCATTTATATACTCTTCGATCTCATTTATACTTTTCACGGTATGGCGCCTTAGAAGCCTCTCATGGCTGCCGTTGCCTCTCCCCAGTCTCAACCTGTGGGAGAGTCAAACCTTAACAATACCTATGCATCTCTAATGAATTATAATCCTACGGCACTGACCAAAACAATCTTGAAACCTATTCAATTAATACACAGGGAACCAACGGTCCAATTTACTTTTAAGGAATTAGATGAGTATGCCGTTGAAGAGGGACTTCATCAAGCCGTGATTATGAAGCTTTCCTATGGTGCACCAAGCTTACACGAACTGAGAAAATTACTTCCAAAACAGTTGGTCATCAAAGGACGTTGTTTAATCAGCTCGCTTGCAGTACGACATCTTTTAATTCGTTGTGATCTTTATGAAGATTTTTGCTCTGTTCTTTCAAAATAGTTTGGTTATCTTCAATATAATGGGGAACAACATTTGTTCTGTAACTTTCCATGGACACAAAATTTTAACCCTAAGGAAGAAACTTCAAAAGCTTTGGCGTGGGTTTCGCTACCGGATCTGCCGCCAAATCTTTTTGCTCGAAGACCTTTGTTATCCATTGCATTGGCTATTGGTCAGCCAGTAGCCATAGATAAATCCACTCAAGATAGGACAAGACCTAGCACAGCTAGAGTTAAGGTCATTCTTGACCTTATGGACAAACATCCGAAACGAGTAAGGATGCATTTTTTGGATGAACAATCTGGTAAGCTCGTTGAACACTATCAACAGGTTGTGTTTGATAATCTTCCTTTGTATTGTACCTATTGTAAGCATCAAGGTCATGAAGATGATGATTGCCGACTAATGATCCAGAAAAATAAAAGGGGAGAGGGTAATCAAGATGACATCAGGCAGCAAGGTGACAAAACAAACAATCTGGAACAATTGCAGGGTGATGCACGAGACTTCTTGAAAGCAAAAAAAAACTAAAAATAAAGTCTCTAATGATACGGATAATGCAAGTAATGTGAACGAAACACCGAATATCAATTATATGCAGCACCTAACTACTGAAAATAATGGCGATACAAGGCTAGTAATAGTTGGTCAAAGGTCACTGGAGGAGGAACTTTTGGTGCCTGAAACAAAGGTTCAGGAGGGCCTTTTGGTGCCTGGACCAGAGGTTCAGTTGTTAAACATCTCTAGAAAAAGTTTGGCTGATGCTCTGAAAACTTCAGATAAGGTCCAAGGATGTCAAAAAGGCGATACATGTATAATATCATGTGAAGATCAAGTTGGTTCGAATGCAGGTTAGGTTCTTGATCGAAATTCAATTGCAACGTCGAAACTTGAAAATCTGGGCAGCAACTAAATTATAATGCTACTGAAAAAGAAAGTGTAACATCTCGCAAATTGAAAGAACTAGAAAGAGATAGAATTAGAAAGAGTGATTTTTGGAAATAATAAAAATCTGGAAAATTGGTTACGTTAAGTTTGAGTTTTTGACCAACTTCAAACGACCATAACTCCTAGCTCAGGATGAGTTAGGTGTGTTTCCAGATATCGTGGGAAATATCCTGGAATAATCTTTGCAACGCCGCCGAGTTTGCGTGATTCCGAGTTCGTATGAGTGAGTTATGCCCATTGGAAGTTGAGCTGTTCAAATAAGAAAAGTCCAATCCGGATTTTAGAAGGGCATTATGGTCTTTTCACCACCCAATTAAGTTAATTCGTTTTTAGCAATTAAATTGGGGTCTAAACTGAATTGGTTCAGTTTAGACAATTGAAAATTTACGCTAGGGTTTTTTTGGAGAAAGAACGCAAGAGGAGAAAAGAGGAGAAAGAGCAAAGTTCATCATTCTTTGAAGGTTTAGCTTGTGGATTTCGGCAAGGGTTGATCCCTAAAGAGGCATGTGAGTCTTTCATAGCGTTGGGTTCGTTCACCCACGCGCCAATCATGTTTATTTCAGCGAAATTTATTCTAGAAAGTTGAAAGTTGATGAATCTTGAATGGTGTTCTTGAAATTGGCCTTCGTTCTTGAGTTAAGTTGAGATTAAGGAGTTCCTTGAGGTTATAATGTTGTTTCCTTGAGTTGTTTGAGTTAGAATCTTGTGTACATATACTGAGTATTTGAATCTAAAGAGGGATTGAAAAAAAAAATTGGAATTAGGTGAATTGGGGTTAGAAAACGAGGAAGAAAAAGTCGGACAAGGAACAGGTACCTGGTCCGCGTGGACCTGTTCCTTTAGTGTGAAAATTTTCTCTCCGCATCGCGGAGAGGTTGCGGACTCCACTGTTTCAAAAATAAATTTCGCGATCAAATATTTAAGTGCATCTCCGTGTCGCGGACTAGTTTCCAGGCAGTGATTTCTTGATCATTGTCTATATTTAATTTATTACCAAATTTATCGTTGAGATCAATTTGCGACATAAGTTATAAACATCGAGTTTATGTTATTATGAATATATCCATTTTTTATAAATTTATACGGCATTAACAAATTTGACATCATTTGGATAGTTATAATTCTAAATTTTGATTTGATATCGTTTCCTCAATCTAGCTATTTACTTATTATTTTAACATTTTATGTAGTCTTTTATAACATAAAATGTAATTGATACAAGATGAATTATAAGAGAAAATGCACAAGTACCCTCCCAACCTATGTTCAAAATCCCTGAAACACACCTAACATTTACTAAGGTTCTATTACCCCCCCAAACTTATTTTATATATAATTTTCTATCCCTTTTTGGCCTACGTGGCACTATCTTGTGGGCCCTGCGCGTGTTGACAATTTTTTCAAAGATAGTGCCACGTAGGCCGAAAAGGGCTAGAAAATTAATTAAAAAATAAGTTCGGGGGGGTAATAGGACCTTAGTAAAGGTTAGGTGTGTCTCAGGGATTTGGGGCATAGGCTTGGGGGTTCTTATGCATTTTCCCAAAATAAAAAAATATTACCTTTAGCATAAAAGAGAGTTGAATAGAAAATGAGGTAGGTGAAGAAAATAAATAGATAAGTGAGAAAATGCATAAGTACCCCCCCAGCCTATGCCCAAATCCTTGAGACACACTTAACCTTTACAAAGGTCCTATTACCCCCGAACTTATTTTATATATAATTTTCTACCCCTTTTCGACCTAGGTGGCACTATCTTGTGGCCCAGCGTGTGTTGACAATTTTTTCAAGGATAGTGCCACGTAGGCCGAAAAGGGGTAGAAAATTAATTAAAAAATAAGTTCAGGGGATAATAGGACCTTAGTAAAGGTTAGGTGTGTCTCAGGGATTTTGGGCATAGGCTGGGGGGTACTTATGCATTTTTCCCTAGATAAGTAGATGAAGGAGAAAATAGAGTTGAAGAGAAGATAGAGTAAATAAATAGGGAATAAAGTTCTTAACGATAAAAATGTCGACTATAAATGTTAAAAAGGATCTCTTCTCACGCATTTTAGATGAATAAGTTATCTTATATATTCAGTCAACATTTTGTGTGTTAAATGGTACATTGGAAATAAAATTGAAGGTTAAAATAAAACAAGATTGAGTTGGAGTGTCTAAATGAAATTTAGTGTTAAGTTAAAGGGGTTATGTATGTGTTTGGCCATAATTTTTATAACGATTATTGGACACTATCATTAGGTGTGTATCCAGCTCCTCTCCATTTCTCTTCTCTCCATATTCCCCAAGTATTTACTTGAATTAAAAATACATAACATATAAAAAAGTTAATAGCTAAAATTTAATTGATTAAATCTCTCTCTAATATAATTTAGATAATTAATACTTCATAAATAAATTTAGAGAAAAAAGACATAAAGTCACCACTAAAGTTGTCCCATATTTGCATAAAGACACCTTAACTTTGAAAGTGTCCTATCACCCCACAAAACATTTTAATATCTTTGTAAATTGGCCATTTTGACCCATTTCCTTGTCTGGGTTGTTACCACGCACATGAGGTGCGTGATGCAGTGTTTTTACCGCCATTAATCAGTTTAAAAGTGCCACATGTCGCTTTATTTCTTTATTAATAATTGTTTAATTAATTTACATCATCTTCCCCAAATTTAAACTCAAAAGAGCCATTGGTAGCCCTAAATTCACAATTTCATCTTTTTTCAAAGCAAGATCAACGTTGGTACTCTCTTTGACAAATTCATCATCTTCTCAAAGCACAATAAGGTAGGAATTCGTTTTATCTTTTAATTTCCATCGATTCCAACACTCTTTACACTATAATAATCCCTAAAATCATAATAATCGAAAAAAAGAAGATCTTTATCATATAATGTAGAACTCTAACATGTTAGACCTTCAATTCCTTGTCCCTCCAAGAATCTTCACCAAGAAACATCAACACGAGATTATCAACACCAAGAGAAAATGAGAAGACTTTTCTATATTTTGTGATTTTAGGGAAAGTTGAGAAATAACAAAAGAAAAGAGAAGATTTTTCTTGAAAAGAATAAGGTCGGGTCGGGTTGAATAAGTATTACAGGAGTGAGCATCACGCGTGACAACACAGACGAGGGAATGGGTCAAAATGGCCCATTTACAAAGATATTAAAAAGTTATGTGGGGTGATAGGACACTTCCAAAGTTAAGGTATCTTTATGCAAATACGAGATAACTTTAATGGTAACCTTATGTCTTTTCTCATAAATTAATAATGTTATAATCATAATAATATATTATCTTGTCCATACATACCTAATACACTTTTCTTTTTTCCCTATGAGTATTTGTCTTCTTCTTTTTTTGAATTAAGTTAATTTGGTTGAAATTTTCTGATGATCTTTCCCTTTAAAATTTGCTGAGAATTCAGAATTATTAACAAAAAATCTAAGTTATCAATTACTTAATTTTTTTTTTTTTAAAATACAGAAGATAAATACTGCTTAGGGAAAATATAATATGAGAGAGAAAAGTTAAAATATATTTATGAATAACATAATATATTGCTATAATTGTGGCATTAGCAATTTATTTATAAAATATTAATTATTTAAATTATAATTAAAATTTCGATCTAATCAATTAAATCTTAGAATAAAAATTAGAGAATCCTAGATTTTTGACAAATAAGTAAATGAATTCATTAAATTATATTCTAAAATTTGACTTAACTACTTAAATAATAAATCATCAAATTGATAATATCATCTTTAACGATTTCATGTAGGGGTGTGCATTCGGTTTTTCGGTTCGGTTTTGTGTTATTCGGTTTGGGTTTTTCGGTTTTCAGTTTGAAAAAGTATAACCCAATCCGAACCAAAAAAAAATTGGTTCGATTCGGTTTTTCTCTTTTCGGTTTGGTTTTTTTCGGTTTGGCTATTCGGTTATAACTTATTTCATAACTAATTAATAACATAATCAAAGTTATATTTGCATGCTTAAAAAATAAAAATTTCATATAAGGAAAAGTACTAATTCTAGTTCTGCTAATTTTTTTGTCATGAAGTGCAAGTAATATGTGATATTTATAGTTATAATGTAAAACCTAATGCCTAAAATTTAGTGAAATAGGATGGCAGTAATTTGATATGGGCCTAAATATTACAACAATACTGAATTATTAGTACCCTACGGCCTACATAGTAAACCTAAATATTATATGTGTAATTATTAATCTATTTATATATATATATATA
>JAJOOD010012609.1:0-20462 GCA_029582525.1 Solanum tacnaense | reverse complement strand
TCACAACACGAGTAACCTGATAGACTAACCACTCATCTTCCTCCTCTTGAGTTGTAGAAATGGGAGGTGCATAGAAGAATGGTGTAGTCTCTGAAAATACCACATCATTTGACACCAAGTATTTACCAAGCTCAGTAGAATAACATCGATTACCCTTCTGAAGGCGTGAATAACCCAAGAAAACACACTTCAATGCCTTAGGGTCCAACTTGGTAACAGATGGCCGAACATCTCGAACATAACACGTGCTTCCAAATACCTTTAGGCTCCACCGGAAATAGTGACTTGTTTGGAAAAAGAACATTGTAAGGCACATTACCAACAAGAACAGTCGATGGCATGCGATTAATCAAAAAACAAATTGTAAAGACTGCATCAACCCAAAATTGTTTAGGAACCTTCATTTGGAACAAAAGTGCTCGAGATGTCTCAAGTAGGTGCTTATTCTTTCTCCCAGCAACTCCATTTTGAGAGGATGTATCAACACATGAAGTTTGATGGAGAACACCATGTTGTCTCATGTAGGACTGAAACAATTCTGACATATATTCTTTAGCATTATCACTCCTTGGAATACGCACTGAAGTATTGAACTGAGTTTTGACTTCAGCACAAAAAGCACAAAAGTGAGTAATCACTTCAGATCGACTCTTCATAAAATAAATCCAAGTCATTCAAGAGAAATCATCCACAAATGTGACAAAATACTTATGTCCGGTTTTGGAAACAACAAGACATGGTCCCCAAACATCTGAATGAACTAACTCAAAAATTGACTCTACCCGCTTATTAACCCTTGGATTTGTTGAGCTACGATGGTGTTTGGCAAATTGACACGACTCACAATCTAGTGAAGGAATATTCTGAAACTGAGGACAAAGCTTCTTCAACATAGGCAAAGAAGGATGTCCTAATCGACAATGTGCCTCAAATGGAGACACGGCACAAGAGTAGGCAGCAAAACGAGGCTCCCAATATTCATCAAGAATGTAGAGACTATCAGATACTTGTCCTTTACCAATAACTTTATTTGTCTTCAGATCACGAAACAAACAATGATCGGGAAAGAATGAGATATAACAGTTTAGGAGCTTACCAACAGACATCAAATTAAAGGCTAACTTTGGTAGACCTAATACAGATGACAAGGTAACAGTCCCAGATCCTATAATATTACAGATTGAACCATCAGCAACCGTCACAGTAGAGAGTGCTCCGTGTGATCGAAAGCTATAATAGATATTAGGATTACCTATCATGTGATCTGTGGCACCTGAATCGATCACCCATTTATTCGAAGAGGATATAAGACATGCTTATCCTGACTCAACAAGGGTAGTAACTGAAATGGATTCTTTTTGTAATTTTTGATATTGTAAGAATTTTGCAAACTCTTCCGCCGAAACCAAAGTTCTTTTATCCGAAGACATAGGAGCCACAATTTCAGTTATTCTCTCCAAATATTTTAGCAGCACAAGAACTCATCAACAGAAAATATAACCAGAAGCATGTACGTACCCCACAAACACTGATGAACAAATTCTAAAAATGATTTTATCAACTAAGAAACCAATTGTCCACCCAAAATAAAGAATCGGAGTACTTTACCAGTAGACAAGAGCAAGTAATGAACAATCAAATACCCAAATCCTGAACCGCAGCTTATGACCAAACAACACCAATTATCTGAATTGAAGTAGAAGCTAGAAGCCATAGAACCACAAATCACAAACCAGATTCAGTGTAGCAGAATAGAAACAAACCTGGAAGTGACAAACAAACTTTCCAGATCATATTTTAACACCAGAACAGACCTGAGAAGTGACGAACAGACTTTCCAGATCATATTTTAACACCAGAACAGACCTGAGATTCGCCAGAAATACGTGTCGATGCCGTAAATTAAAACCCAATCAATTCAGCCAGACACGCACCTTCACGTGCCGGCGCGTGATGAACAAAAGACTGTATGACCGGTGCGTGACAGCCACTCGCTTCACAACCAGATGCCGGTGAAGACTGGTTTGGACGAAAAATATACTCCGCCTCCTTCTGTGGTGGTGATAACACAGACTGACCACTTTAAATCAGTGGAATAGAAATCCAAACTTCTTCCGTAACACAGCCAAAATGACACGAGTCTATTGGCTCTGATACCATGTAATTGAATGGAAGATGTTGTCTTATTCCAGTAGGTGAACAGTGAATAAATACAATACATAAGGTGCTAACTAAGGAAAGAAATAAAGAGTGATTCCTACAAATCTGCAGTGATCCCTATAAATCTGCTGCCTATATATAGCTATGTATATTACTAAGCTTAAGTCTATATACATTCTATAACAGTTATAATTGTTTTATCAAACAAAAAAGAGAAAGAATCTCCCTGCCTCATCCCCCTGTGTGAAAGAAAAAATCTTTCAGGTGACCCATGGATCAAGATGGAGAATCTTACTGTGCTAATACAGAACTCATCTAGTTAACTCATTTCTCTCCAAAATGCACCCTTCAGAATGCTGATAAGAAAATTCCTATATGTCAATCAAGCTTGTGTAAAATCCCTGATAAGAGATACAGTATGTTGCATTTGAAACTCTTATCAAAACATTCCCTCCAATGAAATTTCCCATGATCTTGATAACGTCTTCCTTAACTTAGGTTTGATCTCTGTAGTTTGTGACAGGTTAGTTCTTCATTTCTTCCCAAACCAATAATTTTGTTTGTCTTCTCTTGTTTAGGCTAGGGTCTAAGTTTCATATACTTGGATATGTGTACAACTCCTACCCTTTATTGATTCCTTGTTCTAATTCTTTATTATAGTTCTTCAATTCCTGTTCTTGTGTTCTTGAACTGATTATACTCAATTTGGAGGTAATAGGTATCAACACTTGATCTTGTGTTTCTGCATCATTGATGACTAGACTAACCAAACAAAGATATGGAGCTAAGAAGTTTCCTCGACCCGATTTGATGTTCTGAACATCTCTGCCACAAGACTCTTACAAAAGACGATGCAGAAACAAATGACTGAGTCCCATTGTTTTTCCTATATATAATGCAACGAATCAAGGTCATGGATATATAACTTTTATTTCAACCACAGCACGTAGTCGTACTAAGCCTTTCAAGTAGTTAGGACCAACCAAACTGTTGCTCAGACTAACAAAAAATATTGCCGTACCTGTGTCGGATCCTCCAAAATTGCACTACTTTTGGATGATCCGACACGCATCCATCGGTATTTTTGAAGAGTCCGAGCAACAAAGGACCAAGTACATGCATAATGTTCAGAGGAAGCCTCTCATGTAAAAAGGATAGAGTAAATACATTAATTTAAGTGTAACTTTTATTTGACAAATAGAAGGTGTTGGATAGAAGCTTCTTGCAGGTTGAGAACAAACTGGGTATAGGATCAGAGTTTACAAGTGAAGATCTGGGGGTCCACGTTAATCGGCTGCCTGCATTAGAGTACTCATATTTTTTTGGCCTATTATCCTCTTGTTTACGCTGCACTTGTGGAAGTGTTTGGTCACTCTCAAATACAATACTGACAAAACTGTAGCATGTGGGAACATCAAGCACATGAATGACTCTCTGTTCTTTCTATTACATTCATGAAAAAAAATCACTGGTGCAGAACTAGTTTATTACCTGCACTAGGTTACACTCAGTCCTCTTAGGAGAGCTTACATCACCCCTTACCCCAGCAGAGAAAATGCTGATGCCTCGTTTTGCATTGTTTGGCATATTTGCATCACATTTAAAGTCCCAGTTGAGGATCTGAAGCATCAGACGCAATGCTGCTGTACAAACTTTAACTTCAGGAATGGCAGCCTCTGATTCAGCTATTTTATTGGAGACACTAACAGCAGCATCTTGTGCCCAGCAGTAAAACAACTGCACATTGGAAGTAGAAAAGAAAAACAAGGAACAAAGAACTCTTGTGAACCATATGAAATTAGTCAAAATTGAAGAAACTGCAAACTGAACTGAGGGGGCTGATGCAAGCTGTAACCAAGTCAGAGAAAAACATCAATGCATATCGTCTACTGACTAACCTTTAGATATTCTAACTCAAAAGAGACTCGGCATTGCTCATGAAACTCCCTAGGAAGAGCCATAACAGTTGAAGTAGATGGTGAAAATTCAGATACCTGAAAAAGATGCAGAACAAATTTAACAGAATTTTTTTGTAATTAACACTGAATTTGATTCTACCACATAAAAGAGAGTAAATGTAAAATAGTAGTAACGGCTTTCATTGAAAGTTATAAGATATCGCATGTGTGATGTACCAAGGATTCCAGAAAGTTCAATCCAATGAACTGCACATCAAGACCATGGCCACCAACTATCGCCTGTCTCACCTGTAGTAAAACGAGAATAAAGATCCTATGCATTGAAAAATGATTTAGCACATGCAATTTGATAAAATTGTTACTCATTCTACTGTAGCATCAAAAGACAACTGTGACTAAAAGCAGTTGTGATTAAGTAGGCATTTGGATAGATTTGGTTGAGATTTGAAAATAGTATTTGAAGTTAAGTTGGAAAGGGATATTTGGAAGTTAAGAGCGCAAAGATAATGGGGAGGAGGTGCTATCCCTCTTCATGGTATAAGGCTATAGGCCTCGTTCTGGGAGATATTTCTTAATGTACTGGAAAATTCTTGTGCCACCGAATATGCTCTTGAGACAATGAGAAATGCAGCTCCATTCCAAAAACTTTCTTTCAACAGCATCTTCCTCCTAACTCTAAAACTAGCCATGAGACCACTTCCTTGAAAGACATGTGCTCCAACTTCCCTAATTGTGCGGAGAAGTAGGAGTTTCCCCCTACATAGACAAACATACAAGTCCTCGTCACAATAAAAACTCATGCCAAATATCATATCTAATGTAAGTGTACTAATAGCTAAGCCTATGCTCCAACCAGCTAGTTTTACCGGTAGGAATCCTTTAATTCCATCATGTTTTTTTCTTATTTTTTACCTGATTCACATTGATTCCGAAATATTTTCATGTATGAACATACAATTTTGCATTTCTACAAAATTTCTCTTGATGATCGTTTTATACTAGAGGTCCAAGCAGTGGTGCCATGCCAACGGTTCAGTGTGGTCGATTATTTCTAAGAAACTGTACCATAATATTTTTCGATTACTCTATGATGTATAACCAAAATTAGACTTTTTGAAACCATCCTAATCTCTTGGTTTCTCTTCGATTTTGGTGCGGTTCAGTTAATTTTTCTATTTTTTAAATGTCATCTGATGGCTATTGCAACCGATAAAATCTGATAGATTTAAATTCCTAAAAGTTACAATAACATAGAATGAGAATATTTTTGTGTTTGTAATACATCTTATAATGCCAATTGACAAAAGCAATATACTTATTATGTTTATCATATCACGTGATGCATCATTCTTATTATGAATAGTCGTATGAAAATTTGTATTAGATTTAAAATGGAATCAGTAATTGGTTTTGGTGAACAATTAAGTTTGTGTACTTTAGCATGCTTTGTAATGTGGATATTCTGTTTTATTGTACATGATCATTACTCTATCAAGGAACTGTTTTATTATATGTAGTTGGCCATAGAGGTTTCAGAAACATCTATTTTCTTTTTTTTTAAAATAATAATCTATAATTGAATATACAAAGCAAATATTGTGGAAATCTCACATCAAAGTACAGTAGCTACAACTAACGCCGATGGATTGAGTATGTCTTTTGTTGCTATGCTGAAACTTAATGTTTAGATAATCACTAAGAACAAACTAGTGCTGAGTACTTGAGTTGTTGTAGCAGTGACAATATGTTTTGAATTTTGGTATTGTAGTCCTTTTAAACAAAGATTTATCCCAAGACCCAAGTACCAAGGTTCAAGATACTTACTATTTTAAACTTAACCTATAAAAAGTTATTTATTTATTTATATATATATATATATATATTCGGTTCGGTTCAGAAATTTATTGGACTTCTTTATACAATATAAAATCCACCCTAATTATTCAGTATGGTTTTAGATTTATATATCCTCAATTTTATTCAAGGAAACCAAAAATCGATTTGGTTCGATCGGTTCAACCAGCTTTTAAAAACCATTGACACCCCTAGGTCCAACATTTACTTTCATATAATAATTTTAGATTAATAATCACCTATAGAACTAGCATTATGCTCATTTTGTAAAACGTAAGAGTTAGCCTTTTACTTTTTTAAGCTATCTTCTATTTTACTCCATTTCAAGAGAGTGATATGTGACCCCAAAGAAATCTGAGATTCTCTTTTTCTTGCAGAGAAATGTCGGGATCATTATAGTAATCACCCTTAAGATCCTATTCCCAATGTATGACGCAGCTGCAATTGAGGCATAAGGCCCTCTTTGAACATGTCTTAAAAGCAAGAAGGTCTATGTTAGCTGGAATGTTTGCTGAGATTGGAGCTTACAGATGTGTCCAGAGGAAATAAAACCCAACCAGGATTATGGAGCATTTCCTCATTTGCATAATTTCACAGGAAAAGCTAATTATGATGAACATTTCCTCACATCACGCCCTTTCGAGGAAGATCCACTAAGAGAATAACAAAAGAGTTAGGATCTATGGAAAATCTCAGTAACTTATGTCTAAAAGGTGAGAGGGGTCTGATATCCAGTCAAGCTCTCAGAGAGTTATCAGGCAGTTCAAGTTGGTCCAACAAGCTCATAAACTGTATTTGTACTGTCATTGAGACAGTACATATATCATGACAGCATCAACACAAAACTGACAACTTATCCACTTGTCATCTCCTGCTGAGGAGAAATCTGTAGTGGAAACAATGGATTGCTTTGTAATCATGTTTTATTATGTGGTGTTAGAGATGTCACCTTTACAATACATTGTGGATGTTTCAAGTGGAAAACAAGTTTCAAAGTTTAGGTGGAATTTGAATGTTATGATACGTCTGTCTTGTCTAGTTAATTCACTTTGAGAAAGTACATTACCTAATTGAATTATAAAACACACATCATGAAACCGTCTCGACTTCTCAGTTAAAGGAAGCAATCAGCAAAAAGTTCTACCTTTAACATATTACCAAAGAAAATAAGTCTTCAGACAGATGGATAATGCAAGAAAAGCATGTACTTGGACCAGAAATATCCATTAAATGCTGAAATTATAAACTTGAAAAAAGAATGCGACAGACCTCAAGGAAAAATGTCTCCTTCTGAGCTGCACTGAATTCTATCCTACACATGGGACACAAGAACCAGACATGAACGACTTTTAAGTACCTATTGCTTGCAAATTTATGATATCATGTACACGAAAGCTAAATTAAGGAACTGCTCATATCAAAGAATACTTGTGTTGGCTAAGCACATGAATACTAACCAAAGGAAGTGATAATCATAGCATGCTAGAATTAAAAGATCAAAGATGCCATAAAAATAAACTTGTCATTGTGAAGATTGAAAAGTCCCTTGCACCCCTTAAATATAAAACATGGTTTCCTTGTATGTTTTTTAACTTATCTAGCACAGTCTCCAGGTTACAAAGATTACCCCAGTTATTTCCCTGGTAACGTATATTTTTTTAATTCTAAGCCAGAAATCACAACCACAAGAACATGTATTTCCCTTGCTGAGGTATACCAATGTCATCCATACACATGTTATAACCAAGAAAATCTGTGAGGGCCAGTGGCACCTGGTTAAAAACTCGGTGGATAATGGGCCCATCCCTCAACCTTCCTCCAATTAAATACCAGTCTTTTGACTGTGGCACGGTTCAAACCAGTGACGTGCACCTAACACACACATCACACGCTATGCTCTTACCACTAGACCATGTCTCAAGGGGCAATCTCCTTTTGTTTAATCACAAAACCTCGGTGCATCAAATATAATTAAATCACAAAAGTTACAGTATATCAAAAAAATTATAATGCATACATGTGTGTGTGTGTTCACAGATATGTGTATACAGAATTCAGCTAGTTTAACAGCATAAATATACTACTTTTGGAATCACGTAACAAGTCGCGTTAGCAGTACATTATATGACCCGTGAATTATGATCTGCTTGACTACAAATTTCCAATATAGAGCCACTTACCAGCCTCTTTTTATCAACTGGGCAGCTACAGATGCAACTTTTGCTTGAACATAGCCCTCAGGTGAACTAGCATGTTGTATAGCAGAGTGAAAACAAAAGCTGCAGTAAATGACTAAGTTTTAGAAGAACACCAGAGTAGAAAGATGTATTGTGTCATTTTTTCGGGGCAATTCTTGACAAGGGTGGGGGAGTTGTATATCTTACAGATTTGGCATTGATGAGAAAGATATATAGAAATAACAGAAAACCTAAGCTATTTTTTTAGGAAGGTAACAGTTAATCTATATATTCACAGGTATACTACATCAAAAGTCTCCAGTCAAAAGTGTAGATCTTACATTTGATTTCCTATACTTTACTAGATTACAACCAGTCTATAGTTGTATAAATGTCTTCTGCTTGACCTATCACTACCTGTTTACACAGAAAATAATACAGAGCTAGAGAATTCAACTTAAATTTCTGAATGTTGCTCTGCTACTCCTCAAAACACCTCTGATTTCTCTCCATCCATACTATCCCCATCATATGTTGGCTGAGACAATCTTCCAGCTCTCATCCTTCTTAGCTGCATTGACATCCCTATTCCAACACTTCTACACTTCTTTTATGCTTCCTGACTTCACCCATTTGATTTTCCTCATATTGATAAAAATCTGCCACAATTGATCGATCCGCTTGCAATGTAAAGAGAGATGGTTGATCGTTTCTACTTGTTCTTCAAAAAGAAACATCTAGAGCAAAGCTGGAAAACCTCTTTTGTTCAGGTTTTCATTAGTCAGTACTTCCTCCTTAGTCAATGGCCAAGAGAAATAATTTACCTTGTAAGGTACTTTGGTTCTCCGTGTCATCCTCCATGGCCACTCTATCTCTTGGATTCCAATGGAATTTAGATAATTTAGATATCTGTATGCAGAGTTAACAGTGACATTCCCTTTTTTTTTTTGAGAAGGTAACATTTTTTGTATAACTATATGCTGCATAAAAACTACAGCTGTCCATACTTGCAAGGAAATATAGGAAGATGTACTAAGCTATAGCCTACTTACAGAGATCCTAGAACATCAATAAAAGATTCTATATCTTCCATATATTCATGTTTACACCAAAAATAGAAAAGGGCTAGGCACTTCATCTTCCGTTTCTGGATAGAGCTATGATTATCTTCAAAACGCCTTTGATTTCTCTCTTTCCAAACTGTCCACCAAATGCAAGCAGGGATAATCTTCCATCTTTCTTTCTGTTCTGACAGAGTGCTATATTTGTTCCAGCACTCCAACACCTCAAGTGTATCTCTTGGCATCACCCACGTGATCCCTTTTAAATTAAGGAAAATCCTCCAAAGTTGTCCAGTTAACTTGCAGTGTAAACAAAGATGGTTGATTGTCTCTGATTCTTCTCTGCACATATAACATTTAGAGCATAAGTGGAAGCCCCTTTTCTTAAGTCCTTCATGAGATAGGACTGTTTTCCTGGCCATGAGCCAAATGAAACAAGCCACTTTGTGAGGAATTTTGACTTTCCAAATTAGTTTCCATGGCCATCAATTAATCTGGTTGTTAGAATGGTTAAAGTCTTTGTAAGCTGACTTGACTGGAAATCTCCCTTGTTTATCCACTTTCCATGTAAGATTGTCTTCCAAAGAGGAGGGGCCTTTGAATAGATTGAGAGTGTTGTAGAATTCTGCCAAGTTATCTATCTCCCAATCATTAAGGTGTCTTCTGAAGCTTAGATTCCAACCATGAGCATCCCACACTTCTCCTACCGTGGTATCTTGTAGTTGATTCAGGCTGAAGATAATCGGGAAAAGTTGCTTTAGTGGACGTTGACCTAACCAGTTGTCTGACCAGAAAGATGTTCTCAAACCATTACCCACTTGATGATTGCACTTACTCATGAGTTTTGCCCCCAAATTTCTGATAGACCTCTATAGACCGACTACATAAGGTGTAGTGACTGACTTGGTTGTCCATTCCCCATCCATTTCATACTTTTGACTAATTACCTTTTTCAAGAGAGATTGTTCATTTGAGGAAAACCTCCATAACTATTTCATCAGGTTCTTGATTTCCATACCATCATACTTTTTGCTGGTGATCACTGACTACCATTTGACCAAATGTATCTTCCTGGTATCACAGTTGCCTTGCCAGAGGAAGTTTCTTCTGAGAGCATCTATCTTCAGACATAGCCCTTGTTAAACTCTGTCCGATTGATCTTTCTGTGTGCTATCTTGTCACATTGAAATCCCCACAAAACACCCAAGGACATGTGTAATTGTTCTTTAGATTGGTTAAATCCCTCGACAATTCCCTTCTGATAACTTCGTTCCAGTCAGCATAAATCGAACTTAGGAACCAACTTACGTTCATATTAATGCCTTCAAATCTGCATGTGATTACTAGCCCAGAAGCCTCCACCAGTTCACCTTTCCACATTCTCCTGTCCCATAACACTGTTATACCCCACTTCTCCCAACAGCCTCTTGATGTAATTCTCCCAGCCATCTGTTAAACCACAATTGTTTGATCAATTGTGTATCTACTCCTGTCAATTTTGTTTCCACTAGGACGTAAATATTTGCACCCTACTGTTGAAGAAAACTCCTAATTAATCTTCTTTTATTCTCGGTGTTTGCCCCCCAACATTCCATGTCACAACTTTAATCATTGACCACTTGAAGTTCTCATCCCCCCCTGCTTCTTTTTGATAAAGGTAACATTTGTATATCAATCATCAGCTCAAAGCTGGTAATCCAAAAATTTACATCATATCCTACCTCCACACTTGTGTGTTGGGCATTAACAAAAGATAAAGAAAAGAAAAGAAGAAAAAGAAAACTATCCCTAGATCCTCCTTCATCTTTATAAGGACCCTAGAATGTCTACAATAGCCACAGGGTCATCTATACACTCTGAACTACACCAATAGCAAAAAGTGATAATGCAATTCATTTTAATCTTGTGCAGAGGGCTGCTCTTGTTATCAAAATTCCTAGAATTCCTTTCTTTCCATATGGTCCACCAAATAAAAGCTAGGACAATTTTCCATCTACTCTTGTCTGTGCTGCCACTTCCCTCCATATTCCAGCTTTCTAGAGCCTGTCCTGTTCTCCCTGGAACAGTCCAACTTATACCTCTGAAGCTAGTAAACAAATTCCACAGTTGGCCAACCACTTTACAATGTAAGATCAGATGATTAATTGTCTCTGCAATTTGCTCACAAAAACAACATCTTGGGCACATTTGTATTCCCCTCTTCATAAGACTCTCTTGTGTAAGTACAACCTCTTTCACCACCAACCAAGTAAAAACTACCACTTTATATGGTATTTTAACCTTCCATATAAGCTTCCAAGGCAGAAAGTTAACTTGGGATCACATCTGATTCATATTTCTATATGAAGAACTACCAGCGAATAAGCCTTTGTTATGACATTTCCATTTAAGAGTGTCTTCTCCTTCCTTGAATCCTAAGAACTAATCAAGTGTTCCATAAAATTCAGTCAATCTTTCCACCTCCCAGTCTTGCATCAGTCTTCTGTAGGTAAGGTTCCATCCATGTTCAGACCAAACTTCATAAAGAGTCGACTCTTGTTGTTGGTTCAGGTGATGAATATCTGGGAACAAGCGTTTGAGGCTTCCATTCCCTAACCAGTTATCTCCCCAAAACCTGACCTTCCTCCCATTGTTCACATTACATTCAGTCTTCGCATAGAAGCCATGCCATAAGTTTCTAATTGATCTCCACAAACTGGTTCCATATGTGGATGTCACTTCCTTAGTCTTCCCCATAGTTGGCCTGGATCACCCTACCCCACAAAGATTGTTCTTCTAAAGGAAATCTCCACAACCACTTCATGAGAAGACTTTTGTTCTGCTTCCTAAGATTTTTGATTGCCAGTCCTCCCTGCTTCTTGGAAAGTAGCAGTGTCTTCCATTCGACTAGGTGGAAACCTTTATATTCCTTCTCACCGTGCCACAAAAAATTCCTTCTCAGAGCATCAATTCTTTCTTCTACCTTTGCTGGAAGGGGAAAAACTGACATTAAGTAAGTTGGTAATGCATCCAAGACTGAGTTGATCAGCACTAATCTACCACCTCTTGATAAATATTGAGACTTCCACCTAGACAATCTTTTCTCACATCTTTCCACTACTCCATTCCATATCTCTTTGGATTTGCTTTTGGCACCCAAAGGCATACCCAAGTATGTTGCTGGTAACTGTCCTATTTCTCCACCCAAAATATCCACCAGATTTTGTATTCTGGGCACGTCGTTGATTGGAAAGATGTGACTCTTTCTCCAATTAATGTGCAACCCTGATACTGACTCAAATAGTATGAGAACTATCCTCAAAATTTTTAGTTGGTTGTCTTCAGCATCACAAAAAATCAAAGTGTCATCTGCATATTGCAGATGAGTGATTTCCAATCTAGTATTCACCTCTTTGACCACATTAAAACCCCTTCTCCAATCATTCCTATGCACTGTTTTAATCATACTGTTCAGGCCTTCCATGACTAGCAAAAATAAGAAAGGTGAGAGTGGATCACCTTGTCTCAAGCCTCTGCTTGCCGGAAAGAAACCTTCAGGAGATATTAGTATTGAGAACTTGACAGTGCTAATGCAGAACTTTATCCATCTTATCCACTTCCTCCCAAAACCCATACTATGTAGAATTCCAAGCAAGTACTCCCAGTTAACATGGTCATATGCCTTCTCTCTGTCCAGTTTACACATTATGCCTGGGATTTTATCATTCACTCTTGAGTCAAGACATTCATTTGCAATGAGAACAGCATCAGTGATCTGTCTTCCTTTCAGAAAGGCCATTCACCTTCTTTAGCCTTTCTGTAAGAATTTTGGAAATTAGTTTGTAGACACTTCCAATCAGACTGATTGGTCAAAAATCTCTCAATTCTTGGCTCCATTCTTCTTTGGAACGAGTGCAATGTAAGTTGCATTAAGGCTCTTTTCAAAAACTTCTTGAGAATGGAAGTTCTGGATAGTAGCCATCACATCCCCCTTTAGAATCTCCCAACACTTCACAAAGAAGCCCATAGTATACCCATCCGGACCTGGTGCCTTGTCTATAGCACATGCCTTGAACCCTTTCAGGACCTCATCTTCTTCAAAAGGTTTTTGTAAATCTTGTTTCTCCTCCCTGCTGATTACTGGACAGGGGTTCATGTTGTAAGCAGGTCTCCAATTTTCAGTCTCACAGTACTTCTTCTTATAAAATAAAACCACCTCCCTCTTGATATCTGTTGCTTCTGTTAGTTCATCACCTTCCACCACCAATTTATCAATGTGATTGGTTCTTTTGTGAGCATTTGCAATCCTCTGATAGAATTTAGTGTTCTTGTCCCCTTGCTTAATCCACAATGTCCTTGATCTTTGGAGGCCAGAAACACTTATTTTGAGAAAAAAACACTTTTGTTGAAAAGTTAAGTGTTTGGCAAATCAGTAAAAGTGCTTTTAAACGGAAGCAGAAGTAGTTTTTCTGTTGTTGGGAATAAAGCTAAAAAATTCTGCTTTTTAAGAAAAGTAGAAGCAGAAACAAAAAATATTTTTTCTCAAGAATAAAATATCCTTTTCATATATGCATATTTATCAATATATTTCTTATGAATTAATAAGTATATTTCACAAGTTTGGTTAAATTTCATTTTAGAATTTCATTTTTTATTTTTATATAATAAATTTTATAATTTATTTTACGTTTATATACTATTATTTTATATATTATATACTATTTTATGTATTATTTTGTAGAATTAGAAAAAAGGTAACAACAATATTTTTATAAGATTAGAAAAAAGAAAAAAAATAACAATTAAAGATTTCAGCTTCCCAAAAAAGGTGTAATATTGATTGAATATTTAAACATGTAAATTTTAATTTTAAAAATAAAAATTTAATTAATTTTCTCATAATAGATATTTAAAATATTCTCTCTATAAAATAATTTTAAAATATTAGAAGTACATTAATAGTTGTCCTTTTCTGCTATTTGACTCTCAAAAGCACTTTTTTAAAAAGATTAACAAAACACAATTTGCTTATGAAAAACACTTTTCAAATGAATTAGCCAAACACAAATTACTTTTTTTTTTTTTTTTAAAGTACTTTTCTCCTTCTCAAAAAAAAAAAAAAAGTACTTTTCTAAAAAGTCTTTTTTAAAAAGTGCTTCTAAAAATAAGTTATTTTTAGCAGCAATGCCAAACTGGCTCTAAATCTCAAAAGCAAACCGGACTCTATTTCCATTTTTCAGCAAGAACCAGAAGGACTTTGAAAAGTCCGATCTTCCCTTTGGTATACCGTTTACCTTTACAGAATTGTTCCTTAGGAAGAGTCATGTCTTCTGGTAACCAATCGAGTACTTCACATTAATCAACATCTTTCACATGGTCTTGTCTTTATTGGCGTACCTCTAGCTCCTTTCATTACAAAGCACGTCTACACATCCCTAAATTCCGTATGCCTTCCATGCCTATTCTCTGCACGCTTAGTGAGAGCTGAAGGTAGTTGTAGTTTGCAACCATTTACTGGTTTTACAAAAGTAATATAGTTGGAGGGCTGTGACGTTAAATTTGGTAGGTCTTGAGAAAGTTGGCAATCGGTTTAATTAGGGTAATCTTTTAAAAAAGGTTGGACCTTAAATTTTGCAGAATGGAAGACATATCAGCTTTGTGCTGACAACATTTCAAAAGTCTTGTCGTAGACAAATTTGATATATCAACTCTTCAACGTCGATGTCTTAGATATGCCCATAGTATGAAAGTTTTGCTCTCTGGTGGATGATCTTTCTCCCAAAGGGGTTTTATCAAACCAATGCGTATGCCTGAAGCCAACATCTTTGGTATATGGAGGAAGAAAGACCATTAGTTGGGCTAGGAGTCAATACAATTGTTTAAATAGAATTCCCGAGATACCTACACAACAACTATAGAGTTTGTTTTGCTATTCCAAAGGAAGTATGATGTTTCCTTATTACAATTTTTTTTTTTATCTCATCAATGCTCTTTCCTATTGCTCTACTTTAGTTCTATCCATTTACATGATGCCTAATTGAGGCCTTCTTATTACCAGCTCTTTTAATGACCAAGAAATCCTTGACAATAAGTGTTGCATGGTTCAAAATTCGGTGGATAATAGGCTTACCCCTCTACCTTCTTCTCTCTTACCACTAGACCAAAACCCTGGGAGCTGCTTCTTATTACCACCATTTTGTTTGTTCCTTCAATTATTCTTTTTCAGCCTATGAGACTTTCATTGTGGTTTATCTGGTTCTCATTTAGAATCAAAGTGGCACCCAGTTGATTCTGCCTTCTGATGGTTCCATTCATTGGAGGGCCCAATTTGTTGAATGATTTCTATGTCCTCCATTTTTAAGCATCCTAGGGACGAAACACAATTGTTGACTTAAAAGGACTACTCATATTAGGTTGAATTTTGAAGGACACTTCTTATGCTTTTATATTATCCAATTGTCCATGGGATCTGCTCATCTTTCAATGGGACTAAAGAAGTTTTCCTAGAAGTTAGGTGAGCTGCTATGATATGTAGGAAAGACAAAAATGATACAGTATTTTTCTGTCACATTTTTCAGTGTGCTTGTTCTCTCTGCCCCCACCTTCCTGATTTTGATGCTCGTCAAATTGATGATCTTGGATGCCACCTGCTATGCTGTTTCATGTACCCCATAGTAGTATCTACATAAGAAGGCTTGAATGTATCAAAGTAATAAGGGAAGTGGGATCAATTAGTTGAGCACTATCATGTTACACATGATCATTTGCTGACCGAGCTTCTTTATTTATTTGGATTCACAAAGGAAGTTACTTATCCATTTTTTGTTATTGGAATGTTGTCTAGGTTCAATCTGTGGCATCATTCTGCAGCACTTTCTTAGGTACTGCTGTGAGAATACCCTGTGAGGTGCTCAAGCAAAGATTGCAAGCTGGTCTTTTTGACAATGTTGGGGCAGCAATCATTGGTACCTGGCAGCAAGATGGTCTTAAGGGTTTTTTCCGTGGAACTGGTGCCACTCTCTGCCGTGAGATTCCATTTTATGTTGTAGGCATGGGCCTATATGCCGAGTCCAAAAAGGTGATTTTGCACTTATTTTAAGTTTGCACTATCCTTAATATATATGGGTTTTTCCCTACTTCATCCTTTCCCAGTATCAGTTTATTTTGTTAACTATAAAAACTGATATATTAATAACAAAGATTTGACTGAAAATCAGAAAAACAAGATATTGAAGGAACAGAGCAAGACCTATGCCATGGATATAGAATTCATAAATTCCAGAATTTTTCCTCCTTGCATGCCTTTATTCTGCGGCATAACTCAAGGAACCATAAGCATCTACACTCTTGTGTAAATCAGCCTTATAATCTGTGAATCATCTGCGATTCTCCTCTATTCAGATTAAGTACAAAGTGTGATATGCGGAAGTACCTCACCATTTACATTTTTGGGGATCTTAGTACCATTCCAGGCAGCAATTAGCTCTTTACAAAAGCTGGCATTAACTCGTGACACTGTTAAGAAAATGAAATTAAGTCTAACATAAATACAAAGGTAAGCTCATGAGCGAGGATTGCCCCAGACCTTATAAGGAGACAACAACCCCTTTCCTCAAATGATGTGGTACTCTAATACCACCCTCTAGAGTGTGAACATCATAACAAGGGAGGCCCAACATTGTGTAAACTAGGAATAAGAATGAGTCTAAGATCTATTACAAAGTTAAGAAAATAGATATCAGGCCTAATTCAACTTCATCATCAGGTGAGGATTGCCCAATATCGTATAAGGAGACGACAACTCATTCTCTCAACCAAAGTGGGACTCTAGCAAATACCAACTAAAAAACAGGTTGCCTAGTAGTGATAACACTGTGGAGCATCTAACTATTGACTAATTCTGTAGTTTCATGATCTGTTATTTGTTACAAAGTAAAAAATGTACATTCTGTATCATAGAAACAGCAAAAAATGAAGAAAAAAAAAAGATGGAACAAAAGAGTTAATAGTACTTCTAAGTAAAGAAAACAATAAAAAAATTACAAGGAGTAATTTCAAATGGACAGTGAATCTTGTCCCATTATGGGGTCTAGAAGTGGCTTTTGTTGGTTTAGCTTCATCTGTTTCGGTGTGCACTACCTGGAACAATGTTAATTGCATATGCTATTCCAACTTTCTGTATTATTTTTCCTTTTAGCACTACAGTATGATATTTCTTCCACTTGGGGACGTTCCAAAATATTAGATACCATTCCACTTCTGATATCATTTTGTGCAATTCTTTAGCTTTCAATCATTCATATTTTAAACTTTAATTTGATGTTTTCTTTATCGACTTCCCAATTTTCACTTATTAAAATTCAAATTTTAATTTTGATGTGGTGTTTATCTATCAAATTAACTTTTCAGCTATTTTTTTAATATTTTCTTTCACCATCAATAATATTACATATTTTCAGAAAAACATGTTGATAATCAAGAAAAGCAAATGTAATTATATGGTAAATATTTGTAGATTCACAATATCTCTATAGTCCTTGCATTTGTAGATTCACAATATCTCTATAGTCCTTGCATTTGCATAGCTGAGTATTATAAAATATATTATATGCTATTTCTTCTTCTTTTAGGATAAATAATTACCTACCTTATTATAGGTAGAGAGTAGTTATCCTTACTTGTAGTAGATTAAGATTCTTATATAAGGAGCCCCAGTTGAGAAATGTCCACAAACATGTATCCAATGCATCTCATCTATATTTTGTTTCATTACCTAATACATTTGTCAAATTAACATTCTTATTCATGTCCAATTAAAACACCTATAAAATGGGATGAAGAGAATATAAAGTATTTCAGAATCCTCTGGATGCTGTCTCTGCTATATAAATTTGTGCAATTTTCTGAGATGCAGTTGGCTGGATCAACGGCTTCTTTATAAAATCTGTTGTATGGGTTTGTTGATGCATGAAAGTAAACAAATTTGTTGAATGTTATAAACTCATTCCCTCGAGCTTAAAATGTGTATATTGCCAATTATTATCGTGTTGCTGTCTGTCGATGAACCTTCTGATATTTACTTTTCAAGAAAGGCCGTTGGACATTACTCAAGGTCATAATCAACCACTAAATTACTTGTTTGACATAAAGCTGTGTAACATTCATTTCTTGTTGATAAAAATCATTTGTGTTTATTCTAGGCTGTGCAACAGCTTCTGGGGAGAGAATTGGAGCCTTGGGAAACAGTTGCCGTTGGAGCTTTATCTGGTGGGTTGACAGCTGTTTCAACGACTCCATTTGATGTGATAAAGACCAGAATGATGACTGCTCCACAGGGAATGGCTGTGACGTCAACGATGGTTGCATTATCAATTCTCCGTCATGAAGGACCCCTTGGATTGTTTAAAGGGGCCATTCCTAGATTTTTCTGGATTGCACCTCTGGGTGCGATGAATTTTGCTGGCTATGAGTTAGCAAGGAAAGCCATGGACAAGGAGGCCACCGAGCAGCTTGCTCAGAAAAGTGGCTAGCAGAACAAATGTACCTCGACTGAGATTCTGTTTACTGATCGTACCTATCAAAGCTGCTCGGAAATTTTGAACCTTTTCCAAGCCGTAGCCATCACATTTAAATTTGTAGAAATCCCTGCTTTTTTCTTATTAGAGGCAAAAACTTTTTCGATTTGGTCTCTGAACAATTGTAAATTTCCATTAGCAGCATGTTAATCTTTTGCTTTGTAACATCATTTGTGCAGTTTCTAACCTTGATACATGAAGCTATAGATCTAATTAGGTATCAAGAGTACAAAAAGAACAGACGCACAATACTGAAAAACTGTTTTGAAATCCTGTTAGCAGAATAGCCAAAGTTCTCAATTAGCTGGTGAATCTATTATCAAGAGTATGTCTTGTAAATATTTCTTTTCTAGTGTGTTATTGTGTGATCGACAAGTTTTGTTTAAGGTTTGCAGAGATTTGCATACAGGAAAAGGACAAATAGACCCATGAACTATTACAAATGATATGCATATATCCTTCGATACTTTGGGGTTAAATATGCTCTTATTATCATACTTTTGACCTTATATATCCCTAAGCCAAGCTGAAAGACATGTGCAATGACATGTGGCACCATCTAATTTACCTGCATATATTTTGATTTTTACCCAAAATCAGAAAGTCCACTCATCTTTCACAATTTAGCCCACCCATGACCGGTTTAAAAACAAACATAGCATACATAATCTATTTTACCCTCATGATAAATTTTCTTGATATCATCCCATAGGAAGACAACCAAACAAGGCTCTTACTTCTCTTACAGATAAAATAATAATAGCTAGTATCTTCCTTTTCTATCCTAGTATAAGTAGTAGTTTCTTATTATTTTAGAAGGTAGATTTTGATGAATGTTTTTACTAAGGGTCTGTTTGGAAAGCCACCTGGTAATTGGAATTGGTGTAATTATCAGCCTAGTAATTACGTAGTCTAGTAATTACACTGACCTATTTGGTTGTCTCTGTGTAATTACACTGTAATTAAACATGTCCTGTTTGGATGTCACAATGTAATTACACATGTTTTGTTTGGATGCATAATTGCAATCATAAAATTATATTAAATTTTAAAAATAAAAATTAATTATTTAAAATTTGTACTAGACAAATAAGAAACTTTATAAATGATATTAAATTAAATATTTAAGATATATATTATTTTCTGAAAATATATTAATTAATAAACATATGTTCTTAACTAATATTAAGAAAAAACAATTGATTTATATTCTTTCAAATTAATATATTCAATTGAATTGATCATATAAACTAAAAGTATGAAGTTTCTACGAACATCGTGAAATGCATGTTTGATAAAAAGATTAATATATAAATCAAATGTCATAAATTATTAAAATGTTTGACAAAAAGATAATCTAATTAAAAAATAACTTGCAATGTGAATTCAATATTACTAAAACAAATGAAACTAAAAATATAACATAAGTTATAAATTCAAAACAAAAAATTTAATATAATACTCTTATCGCAAATTTCAACATACCATACATAAATATGATTTTTTTTTTTTAAAAATAAAATATAACCTTACTTAACAACAAATTCTATTTTAATTTAAAAATAGAATACTAATACAATTATGTTAATGAGAAAATAAGCATGACATAAAGAAATAGATAATACAAAAAAATTGCATAGAATCATGTGAAGTAAGGTTGAGAATGAGAAGAAAATGAAATATAATAAAATAAAAAATAAACTTTTAGAAATTTTTAGAATAATAATAAAAAAACTA
>JAJOOD010012608.1:0-28927 GCA_029582525.1 Solanum tacnaense | reverse complement strand
AGTGGCGAGTCTTCTTGTCTGACCCGTATCCAATATTGGGCATCAAGACACATCCCTTGAACTTTCTCCTCACTCTGGAATCAATACCCTTGGGTCTGCGCCAGCTTTCCTTGACAGTGATTCTTCGGTCACTCTGAGGTCTAATAAACCTCTTCACTCTCTTTTTCACGACCTTCTTGTTAAGCAGAGGCACGGCCATTGTTGTTGTTCTGCCTTACCTTTGGAACTAGGGTTTCTGCTAAGCCGCGAACTCCTTCGGTTGGGTCGAATATAATACTAAATAGAAAGTAAAATTTTTATTATAATAAATGTATATACACATGGAGCCACGTAGGCGCCACATAGGCTTATAAAAATGGTGTCATGATAAGTTAACTGTACAAGGGCAAATATGTGCCCAAAGTAGGATGGTAGGGGCAAATATATCAAAAAAGTATAACGAAGGGTAAATATGACCCTTTTCTAAGGGTACAAGGGCAAATATGACCTTTTTCCGAATTAAAAATAAATGAAATTCATTAGATTGTCCCATGTGCCACATGCTGAAGTCTTATTGGTTACTTTTTCAAGACAATGTGCGTGAATTACACACACCACATTTTAAAAGCTTTATTATCGTTTTGTGTTCAATAAATACATATTCCTTAATATTAGAGTGTCTAATAGGTACGAGTCATAGTTGAGGTGTCTAAGTGAATTATGCGTCAACTTTAGGGGGCCACAGATGACTTAAGCCTATTTTTGCACTTATGGAGAAAACATTCACATTTTTTTCTTAATAGTACTCTTGTTGCTTCACTATGTCATGTCTAGTTCAGCCATGACCCATACCAACATCACCACTTATCAATTAGCTCTTCTCTCTTTGAAATTTTGAATCATTTCAGACCCTTTTCACTTCTAATTACATGAAAGTTGGTCTCATGCTACTTATGTTTATCATTGGGTTGGAGTCACTGCTGGTTCTCGCCTTGAATCTTTTCAACATGACTCTTACCGACAGAATTCCACAAGATTTTGGAAACGTCATATTTCTTCATTCTCTTGACTTGGGAAGCATCAATTTCTTAGGAAATTTGACTCAAGAAATGGCATCATTGCATCGTCTTAAATTTCTTAATTTTAAGTTTCAACAAATTCAGTGGGCAGGTTCCTTCTTGGTTTAGGTTCTTATTCCAAATACAATTTCTAAATATTAGGAATAACAGTTTCACTGGTTCCTTCCTCCGTCATTCTTGAATGCCTCAAGGTTGGAGACTTCAGAAATATATGTCAATTTACTTCAAGAAAATATTTCGGAATAATTAGGCAATCTTCACAACCTGAAATGGTTGTCCATAGGACATAATCAGCTTACGGGTTCTATACCATTCACAATTTTTAATATTTCTATAATCAAAGTCATCGCATTTTCAAATAATAGGTTATCAGGAAATCTTCTCAATGGTTTATGCACTGGTCTCCCAATACTCAAAGGGCTTTATCTATCAGGAAACAAGCTTCATGGTCATATGCCTTCAAGTTTATCAAATTGTTCACAACTTCAACTATTGTCTTTATCAATGATTTTGATGGAGCAATTGTAACACCCCAAAAATTTCTAAGTTAAGATCCAAACCATTCTCCATTTGCGTATAAGGTTGTATCGGGTAATTCTTAAATTGTTCTTAGGTGTTAAAGGTCAATTATTTAGTGTGGGAATAGATATGGATATGAACTAAGGTCACAAGAATCCCCTAGCACAAAGTTGAGATGAAAGCTCCCTTACCGAGTAAGTTTTGATATAAGATTATACTTAGATGAACTTCAAATGATTATATCTCTCAGCACATAATGAATTAGGTGGCCCATGAACCTTCAAATTAAAGGTCTATGAGTCCTCTTTCCAACACCACCAAGTTTGTCTCACTTCAAGTTTTGAGTAAAAAGTTATGATAGTTTTACTAAAGACTATCACAACAAAGTTTTCTAAGTCAGGGACCAACGAATCCCTCCTACGGGCAGTAGATTGAACTACGTGTTGGGTTCGAAAGTAATTAGGATGTCATGCGGAAGCTTACAATAGCAAATCATATACTAATAAATTAGGCAAAAAATATAATTTGGTCAAGCGACCTACATATTATAAAACTAATATTGGAAAACATAAATATGTTTAGGAGAAAATCTCCCCACAAACACGTTTAGTTGGGAACAAGTTTTCCCAGGATTAGTTATCTTGAGGTTAGCTATCCTGGGATAACTTATCCCACCAGGCACCATGTATATGGATAACTTATCCCAGGCACTATGATATAAAGAATAAACTAAATATGGAAAAAAATTATATTTTCCTTTAAGAAAAAGTAAAAGCAATTATGGTAATGCTTTAATTTTCCTTCAAGGTAAAATTAAAACTCAAATATGGTAAGCAATTCTGTAACGACTTGTTCCCGTTGTTGAAGAAAACCCAACGGGGGGAAATTCGGGGCCGGAATTTTTTTCCGTAGTATTTGGATTTTCCCAACCTAGTTCAAATTTGGACGAAATCAGAGTATTTAAGGTGCAGGGAAATATGGTAACAATCGGGTGAATTATTTATGATTTTGATTACATGAGTAGTTAGATAATTCGTTAAAGAACCCGTACGACTTTACGAAATTGAATTCGGGCGAGTAGAACTCTCGGAATCGATCTTAGCATAAAGGGTATTTTCTGATCGTCATTGGTTAGAGGTGTGTTGTCAAATTGGGGTCATGGAATTCTTTAAATAGCTCATTGGTTCCTTGCAAGCCGCTTTAGCGGGATTGGTGTCGCTCTGGCGGGGCCGCTGTGGCGGGTTCGACGCGACTTAAAGTTGTAAATAAACCATTAAACGACCTTATTTGACACTTTTCGATTTTTAGAGCTAAAGAACGAACCCCAAGCGACTCTTACTCGTTTTTCACCATTCTTGAGGCTAAAGGTAAGTTTTTCACTCCCCGAATCCATTTTTTGATCCGTAGAACGTAGTAGAATGGGTTAATATTGATGGGGGAGGGTTTTATTATAGATTCTATGGTGGAAACAACCCTAATTTGGATAATTGGGATTATGGGTTTGATCTAGGGTTCATAGAATTGTTAGTAATTCGAATAATTAGTGATTGTTTATTGATTCCCGTATTATATTGATTGTTTGTAGACCAAGAACAAGCGGAACGAATCCGGAAAGGGAAGGATCAAGTTTCTTAGGGTTTCAAGCTTGTTTCGAGGTATGTGATGGTTGTGATTCTATGATTGTGTGATGTATGTTTGTTTTTGCTTCATTATGATACATGTATGTATATGAATGTTGCATTATTGATCACACTTATTGTAAATGAGATAGATGAATGATGGTTACCATGAATTCACGACTTAATTGTATGATCTTGAGGATATACGTGTGATTGTGATTGTGGTGTGTTGAATGGATCGGTTGCCACGTTCCGCCATAACTAATTTGGATCTGTTGCCACGTTTCGGCATAATTATGGGATCGGTTTCCACGTTCCGGAATAATCATTAGATCGGGTACCACATTCTGGTATGCTAACTGTTTGTGTGTGGGTTCCATGAGAGGACCAATGATTTGCTATAATTATGTATCTTGAGAGATATGAAGTTGTTCGTTGTTAGTAAATGTTGATAATATTGTATATGTTCGATATATGCATGTGATTATATTGTTGTGATGACTTATGTATGTTGCACTTAGTGGGATAGCCGTGTGATCCTATCAGTACAATGTGGTTATGTACTGATACTGCATTTGCTCTTATCTTTGTTGAGTACATGGCATCTTCAAGCGGCTACTGATAGACCTCGCTTAGGAGATCAGTGATCGTTCGAATTCAAGGATGAGTCAATTCTTCCGGGCTGCCATGGGTTCTCTTTTGTCTATGTCCACCATTTCCGGACTTAGACTATGTTCTAGTTAGTTCATTAGATTGGGGTTGCATCCCTTCTTGTTTAGACTTGTTGAACTTTACATGTTTTGGTACATTAACTTTCAGGTTCTAGGCATTACTTCTGCAATGTTAGTTTATTATCGTTAGACTTTTGTTAGAGTTTATGGGAACTCTATTTATTTCCTTAGTATTTAACTTACTTCCGTAACTTAAATGTCTTAGTTTTGGTTTAGATGCTTGGTTTGGGTTGTAGTAGTGGTTCTCCCACCGGAGAGTTAGTGTGGGTGTCAATCACGACGGTCTGAGTCGTGACAAATTCAAGGCAAAACCCTAACAAAACTCCACTTTTTCTATATTTTCTTGACAAAACTTAATCCGACTTCTTCAACTGCGTGATAATCTTTGTTCTTCACATAGTCTCCATCACTGTTGTTTGCCATGGTTAAAAATAAAGCTTAAAATATATAAGTTATAAATGGTTTTAAAATATTTTATTTTTATTTTAAAAAATACAGCAACAAGAATGTTGAAAGTATGGTTTTAATCTCTTCTCCACATGTAGTTGGTCAAAATTCTTCATTATCATCAAATTAATTTAAAACCGCGTTGAACCTGTCTTCGACCTCGTTCCATTGGATCATTGAATCATGTGCTCTGATATCACTTGTTGGGTTCGAAAGTAATTAGGGTGTCATGCGGAAGCTTACAATTGCAAATTATATGCTGATAAATTAGATGACAAATAAAAGAATACTAAAAACATATTATTTTTATTATAATTTGGTCAATCGACCTACATATTATAAAACTAATATTGAAAAACATTAATATGTTTAGGAGAAAATCTCCTCATAAACTAAACTCTCTAAATGACTACATTGTGGATTCTATTATTTTATGTTATGAGAATATGCATCTTCAATTTGTAGATCTCCAAATTTTTTCTCTAAGGAAAGAATAAACCAAATATGGAAGAGAATTATATTTTTCTTTTAGAAAAATTGAAAGTAATTATGGTAATACTTTAATTTTCCTTCAAGGTAAAATTAAAACTCAAATATGGTAAGAAAATTAGGGCAACACTCTAACACTACAACCCGTACTGTCAACTCATGGAAAACTTCATAGAGTCAAATTTTGGGGTCCAATTCCTACGAACCCATCTATGGGCCGTAGTTCGGACCTGTAGAATGAACTTTTCTTCCTTAAAATTTCAATACGAATTCCACGAGATCAAATCATGAATCGTAGATGGCCCCGTGGAAGGTTTTCGACAGCTTTTTAAGTGGTGTTTTTGTCTTTTCTAACCTTTCATAAGCCCAAGCCATGACGTTTTAAATTCAATTAGGAGAATATATTCCACAAGTACTTAGTTTTCATTTATTGTAGGGTCCCAACTCCCTCAACTCAAAGAAAACCGCAAAGAAAACAAAAGTTAGGGTTTCAAGGCTTCCCATCAAGTTATTCTTCAAACTTCTTCAAGAACATTGTTCCTCCAAGTATGTAAGGCTATCCAAGTATTGTTCCTACATGTCAATTCAGTCAATAAAAGTTTAATCCATTGTTATGTCCTTAGTTTCTAAATTCTTGATATGAGTTAAGATATTTGAGTTCTAAATTCTTTATATGAGTTAAGTTATTGATTCTAAGTTATAAATTCTATTATGAGTTACACTTTATTATGCATTGAGATCTTTGAGTTTCTGTTTATGTTTATATTCCCACATGAACCCTAATTACTGAGTTTTGATTGAGAGTCAAGCATTTTTTCCATACATGTACTTTTAAAAGCTAAAAGATAGTTCAAGAGCAAGTAAAAGTGCAAATTTCTTTTTTGAGAAAAGTTGAAGGGTACTAACGATTCCCAAATATATTATCTTTACATTGAAAAGAGAGTACTATTTTTAGAAAGGTAAAAAAGAATTGCAGAAATATTGAGTACAAATCAGTTACCTCTTAAACAAGCCCTTTTGAGAACTTATCTCAACCAGAGAGTATTTTTACTTAGCATTGAGTTATATATATATATATATATATAAATCTTGCATCATCTTGTGAACACTTGTAGTATTGTACATACTTATTTCAACAAAGAATTTATTGCACATGAACTGTAGGGATAATTCCACAAGAATTCAGATATCTTGTTAATTTGGTGAAATTGGGCTTTGTCCTGATCTCCATATTCAATATCCCATCGCTGCAAGCTTGCAACAATTGCTACTGTAGGAGAACAATATCAAGGAATCCCTGCCATGACCCATAGGAGATTGACAACTTAACAAAGATGCATAAATTTGACATTTTTTTGTATGTCTTTCAACCCTCTAAATGGCATGTTTCCTGTCTCCATAAGCAACTTCTCCATATCTATTATTATTCCTTAATCTTTCTGGAAAACACTTGGTTAAATCGATTCCCACCTCAATTGGGAACTTGAGAAACCTTCAGGGCTTCAACTTGAGTGACAACAAACTTACAGAATTTTTTGGAGTTAAAATTTGTAAATTCCAGCATTTGGGTGAAGTTTACTTGGGAAAAAAATCAACTTTCACAATCTCCCCCTAATTATTTAGGGAACGTCACTCCTCTTAGAGACGTACATACATGTTCCAATAAATTGAGTTCCAATATACCAATAAGTTTAGGGAATCTTAAATATTTAGTAGTTCTTGACTTATCATAAAATGGTTGGTTCTTTACCTCCAGAAATTGGAAATTTAAAAGTTGTGACACAATGAGTAACATGGTAGAAATTTTCTCATAACAATATACCAGGAACCATTCCTATGTCTTTAGAGAAACTTCAAAACCTGAAGTATGTCAATGTTTATATCAATAAATTGTATGGTGAAATACCCTGGGGGTGGGGTCCTTTCAAGAGCCTTTTGACTCAGTTTTTCATTGGCAATGAAGCATTTGTGGTTCTTCAACATATAGGGTGTGTTTGGAATGAAGGAAAAAATTTTCCTAGAAAATGTTTTCTTGGAAAATAAGTTGGTTTCTAACTTATTTCTTATGTTTGGCTAATGCGTGAAAAATATTTTCCGAAAAATATTTTCTAGTGTATGATTGATGAATGAAAAACATTTTTTATCGTCCCGAGAACCAAATTGGAATATGATCTTGAGATACGAATTGGAATATGATCCCGAGACGAGACCCCAATTCCAACGTCCAATTCAGGATCCACCTACGAATCAGAATCCAACCCCAACACTTAACTCAAGACCCGATCTTGACCCTAACTCCCAATCCCTACATCTGATTTAGGATCAAACTTTTGAACAGGATGCAACCTCGAGACTCGACCCCGACACCCACCCCTACTCCAGACGCGAGACTCGACTCCCACTCCAACACCCAAACCCTTCACCCAACCTCGACCCAGGACATGACCCCGACTCGTCTCTGAATCCTTACCCCAATATGTGATTTAGGATCCAACTTTTAAACTAGTATTAGACCCCGAGACCTAATCTAAGACTTAACCTTGACAATCAGCTCGAGACCCCACCATAACCCAAGAATTGAAACCCAATCTTGACTTGAGATTCAACCCCGAAACTACTCGAGACCAGTCTCCGTCCCCAACCACGCTACAAGACCCGACCTGAGCCTGACCTCAACCCGAGCCCATAACCCCAAACCCGACTCTAAAATTAAAGAGTTAACCGTAATCTCAACCCAAGACCCCGACCCGAGACCAAACCCTAACCTTGCCTCAATCCGAGACTTTGACCTCGACCCCAACATTTGAGACTCGATCACAACCTAGACTCAAGAATCGAGACCCTGACCCCAACACCTGAGATCCAACACTTGAGATATGATCCAAATCCAAGACCTGACTCGACCCGAGACCTCATAACCGACACTTACACCCAAGACTTGATTTTGACCCCGACCCAAGACCTCACCCCGACCTTGACCCAAGACCTAACCATGACCTTGACCCGAGACTTCGAGCCAACCCATAACCCCCACTCTGTCCTTGAGACTCGACCTCGACCCATAACCTTCACACCGACACTTGAGACCCGATTTCGACCCTGACCTGAGACCCGAATCTGACCCGCCCCGATATAGGATCCCAACCTCAACCCGAAACCCGACCTCGACGTGACTCTATACCTAACATTGATACCCAACTATCAAACCTTGATACAACCTCGACATCGACACTCAACTTTAAATTTTTAAACCTCAATCGACACTGACACCAGAAATGCGACCCAAAACTAAAATAGAGGCTCAATTTTGAATTAGGACTTGATCCTAATACTTGACCTATGAGCCAAATTTCGAAACATGTCAGACTTTGTCATCTAATCCTAACATCAGACCCCGACGATCAATTTGGGATGTAAATTCGACACTTGACATGAGACCTGACCTTGACTCTTAATACAAAAATCCAAGTTTGACACCCGACTCGAAACCCCATCCCAACTCCTGATTCAGGACTCGACCCCAACATTCAACCTTTAATCCTAATTTGATATCCAATCCTGGCTCAATTTGGATCTAGATAATTTGGTCTGGAATCGAGGTTAAGATTCGGGTTTCGAACCAAGAATCAGGAGTCATATCTAGGATTATTATCACAAATTGATACTGAGACTTAAGTTAGGGTGGAAGGTTGAGGTGCGAGGTTCAAAATGATTTTGTAAAGTGTTTTCCTTACTTTTTTAAGGAAAAATATTTTCTAAAACATTTAAGTCAACGAAATATTAGAAAATTAGAAAATATTTTCCTGAACACATTTCCTGCATACCAAATTGTAACATCTCGCAATTTGAAATAGCGAGAAAGAAGCTAAGAACTGGAAATAGTCATTTTTGAAAGAAGGAAGATCTGGAAATTTACATAAGTTAGGAAATAGTGAGTTTTTGGTCAACTTCAAACAGACATAACTCCTAGCTCAGGATGAGTTAGGTGTACTTCAAGGTATGGTTGGAAATCTCTTGGAACGATCTTTCCAGCGCCGCCAAGATTTTTTGAATCCGAGTTCGTATGAGTGAGATACTCCCATTGGAAATTGGGCTGTTCAAATAAAGAAATGTCCAATCCGGATTTTTGAAGGGTATTTCAGTCTTCTCCATATCTAATTAATTAAATTTATTTTAGTGAATAAATTAAGGGTCTAAATTGAACTTGATCAGTTTTATGCTTTTGGAAAAGATTTAGGGTTTTAGAGAAGAGGAGAAAAAAGAAGAAGGAGCAAGGAAATCGTCAAGTTAGTCGAGTTTAGCTTGTGGATTTCGTCGAGGGTGATCCCTACAAGGTATTTAGATCACATAGCGTTGGGTTAGTTCACTCACGCGCCAATCATGATTAAATTTCAGCGAAGTTATTAGATTTGAAAGTAAATCCTAGAGTTCTTGATAAATTTCGTTTGAATTCTTATGGGTTGTGCTGATTGGAGTTTCTTGAGATTGATTCACGTTTATAGTCGTATTTTCGAGTAGAATCTGATGTACTTTGAACATATATTCTACTCTAACTGTTTGGGGAAAGAACCTATGGAGTTTAGCGGGTTTAGAGCTGAAAAACGAAAAAGAAATTTCGTCGAATGAAATCTGGTAGTGGTGGCGCGTCGCAGAGCTAGTCCCCAGAACTGGGAAAATTTGTTTCGCGTCGAGGAACCGTCACAGACTGTTCTGTCTCAAAAGTCATTTTTGAAACCAAAAATTAAATACCCCTACGGGTCGTGGACCCACCTCAAATATTGATTTTTCGGTCTTTTCTCATGTTTAGCTATCTAAAATCATTCCTAAACATCATGAGATCTTTCCTATCACAAATCTCAATCCTTGAATCCATAATTCAATTCAAAGATAAGTTAATAGTCAAGTTAAGATCAGTTAAGAATCAAGTTAAGATCAGTAAAGAATCAAGTCAAGAGAATTTAAGAGTCGAGTCAAGAGAAGTGCATAAAGTTTTCAAAAGTCTTTTACAAATGTTTTAACTTTTTTGTAAGGCTTGAGTTTTGAGTTCAATAAAGAGTAAAGTTGAAGTTCATTTCTTCAAAAGTATATGGGGACTATGTATTCCCAGAGAGTTTAAAATGTTTTTCACATTTAAACAAGAAAGGAAACCTTGATTTCCAAAGAGTCTTCGGGCTAGTTCTCAGAAAAGAGTAAATGCTTTCACAATTAAGCAATAGGGGAAACTTTGATTTCCAAGATAGCTTTTGAGCTAAGTTTTGGAGCAATTATCTCAAATCACAGAAAGAAATATGTTATTAAACATAAAGAGCTAGTATCATATTTTGGATGTAGCATTGAGCACCGATATGGGGGAGCGTTAAGAGAACCCACAGCCCCCAAAAACCATGTAGCCATCATGGGTAGAAAATGGTCATACTTTTTAGATGAATCCTTTAATGCTTTTTAGTATAAACTAGTGGATCTACTGAGTGAGTTAGGTCATATACCCTCGGCAAGGTATATGATGGTCCTTGGCAGTGTGAGGTAAAGTGTTGTATCATCACTATAGCTCTTAAGTGCTGGTTGTCGGTTAGAAAAACTCCCACAGCAATATTTGTATTTTTATATACATCAGTTTATATGTATTTTTACATACATCTCAGAGTTATATGTATCTTTGCATACACAGAATGTTGACATTATGTTTTAAACAGTTTTTCTTTATTATGCACTTGTTTTTATACTGTTTTATATTGAAATGAGTTCAGTTATGTTGAGTTGAGTTGAGCCAGATAAGTTCTTCAGTTCCTTTCAGATTCTTTTCAAGCTTAAGTTGTGTTTAGCATTCCAACATGCATACTCGTACATTCAATGTACTGATGCCAATTTGCCTGCATCGTCTTATGATGCAGACGCAGGTAACCAGGATCAGCATCCAGCACAACGTTGATCCAGTTGAGCTTCAGAGTTGTTGGTGAGCCTCCTTGCTTCCAGAGGATTCCCCTTTTTCATTACTTTATCATTTTAGTTCATTAGGATGTCATGGGACTGTCCCGATATCCATCTCAGTTGTTTTAGAGGATTCATAGATAGTCAGTCAGATGTTAGTTCATTCGTCATCATTTTGTTATTGGCTTATGTTCAAATTTGAGTTGCCATTTTGGCTAATTTCAATGTTTATTTTTAAAACATTATGAGTTCAATTTGACACAGTTGAGTTATTTAGCATATGAATCCTTTTATTAATGCGTAAAGTCTTCCACTGAGTAAGTAAGCCAGGCCAAGGGTTCGCTTGGGATCAGCAATGGTTCTCGAGTGCCAGTCCCGCCTAGGGTGTAGGCTCGGGGCATGACAAACTTGGTATCAGACCACAGAGTTCAAGAGTCCTAGGGAGTCTATGAAGCCGTGTCTGTAGAGTCCTAGTTATCGGTGTGTAGCGCGCCACATCTATAATTAGGAGGCTGCATCACTTAGGAAAATTCTCACTTCTTTCACACTCATTTCGTGCGTTAGAGTTTGATCTCTAAAAAATTTCCCTCTAATTCGTGCTTGCGCGCATTTTTAGATAATCATGCCTCCACGAAGTGCTGTCTAAGATCGTCCTGCAAGGAGAAATGTCGAGGAACAAGGGGTACCTAATGCACCAGAAGTGCAACCCCAAGGAGAGGTCACCAATGCTGAATTCTATGAAGCTATCCGGATGTTAAGTCAAGTTATGACCTATCAAGATGGATAGAGAGATAATCGACAGGAAGTGGCTGTTACTTCAAGGATCCATGAGTTTTTAAGGATGAATCCACCAAGCTTCACAGGTTCAAGTGTCACAGAGGATCTAGAGAACTTTGTTGAAGAGATTCAGAAAATTTTCGAGATTATGCATGTTGTAGATGCTGAGAGGGTGGAACTAGTTGCATACCAAATTAAGGGTGTCGCTAGAGTCTGGTTCGACCAATGGAAAAAGAATAGGGCTGAGGATACGCCAATAGTGAGTTGGGCTGTGTTTGAGTGTGATCTCATGGGACATTTTTTTCCCCGTGAGTTGCGAGAGGCAAAGATAAGAGAGTTTCTCACCCTTAATCCGTAATCTATGAGTGTTCATGAGTACAGACTGAAGTTCGCACAACTTTCCCCCTATGCCCAAGAGATGGTTGCTGACATGAGGAGCAGGATTAGTTTATTTGTTGTTGGGTTGTCTCGTCAGTCAAGCAAGGAAGGCAAGACAGCGACATTGATAGGGGATATGGATATAGCAAGGCTAATGATCCATGTGCAACAAGTTGAGGAGGATAAGCTGAAGGATAGAGAAGAGTTTAAGAATAAAAGGGCTAAGACATCTGAGAATGAGTTCAGGTAGCGAAAGAGTAGTGCGAACTGGTCTTCCTTCCAACAGAGACAGAAGGGACCTGCCCCATCATCTGCTAGTGCACCTGCACCTAAGAACAAAAGTGAGTACAATAGTCAGAATTCCCAGAGTTTCAAAGCTAAACCTGCATATTCTCAAGGCAGTATGGCACAAAGGGGTAGTAAGCCTCCTGCATGTGCTGAGTGTGACAGAAACCACTTAGGCATTTGTCGTGAGGGCTTTACTTGTTGTTTCAAGTGTGGTCAGAACGGTCATTTTATGAGGGAGTGTCCTGAGAACATGCAAGGTAATGGTAAAAGTGGAAATAGGGCCCAACTTTCTTCAGTTGCTCCACCAGACAGAGCTGCATCTCGAGGAGCTACTTCAGCAACTGGCGGGGAGACAAACTGCTTATATGTTATCAAGAGTCGCCAAAAGCAAGATGATTCACCAGATGTTGTCACTGGTATGATCCAAGTCTTTGACTTTATTGTTTATGATATGCTAGACCCAAGGGAGAGTTTATCTTTTGTAACTCCTTATGTTGCTATGAATTTTGATGTTATTCTTGAGCAACTTAGTGAACCATTCAGTGTTTCTACACCTGTTGATGAGTCTATTCTAGCAAAGAGAGTCTATCGTGATTGTTCTGTTTTCATTAATCATAAGAGTACCATGGTTGATTTAGTTGAGTTAGACATGGTAGAGTTTGATGTCATTCTAGGTATGGACTGGCTTCATGCCTATTATGCATCAATAGATCGTAGAACTCAAGTAGTCAAGTTCCAGTTTCCAGTGAACTAGTTATAGAGTTGAAGAACAGTTCAGCAGTGCCTAAGGGTCGTTTCATTTCGTACCTTAAGGTGAGAAAGTTAGTTTCTAAGGGGTGTGTCTATCACTTAGTCCGAGTTAATGACTCTAGTATTGAGATACCTCATATTCAGTCAGTTTCAGTAGTGAAAGAGTTTCCAGAAGTCTTTCCAGATGATCTACCCAGAGTCCCTCCTGAGAGAGAAATAAACTTTGGTATAGATGTTCTTCCAGATACTCGTCTTATATATATTCCGCCATATTGAATGGCACCAGCAGAGTTGAAAGACCTTAAAGAGCAGTTGAAAGATCTTTTAGAGAAAGGTTTTGTTCGACCAACTGAATCACCTTGGGTTGCTCCGATCTTAATTGTGAGAAAGAATGATGATTACCTTAGGATGTGTATAGATTACCGTCAGTTGAACAAGGTTACCATCAAGAATTAGTATCCTCTTTTGAGAAAATGATGATATTTTCTTTCAGCTTCAGGGTGCTATATGTTTCAGTAAGATATACCTCAGATCTGGCTACCATCAGTTGAAAGTAAGGGAGTGATATTTCCAAGACAACACTCAGGACCCGTTATGGTCATTATGATTTCCTAGTTATGTCCTTTGGTTTGACCAATGCTTCTACAGCGTTCATGGACCTTGTGAATAGAGTTTTCAAGCCTTATTTAGATATGTTTGTTATCGTGTTCATTAATGACATACTAATCTATTCAAGGAATAAGGAAGATCATGCTAGTCATCTCAGAATAGTTCTTCAGACTTTAAAAGATAGAGAGTGGTACGCCAAGTTCTCTAAGTATGCCAAGTTCTCTAAGTGTGAGTTTTGGCTTAAGCCTGTGGCATTCTTAGGCCAGATTGTGTCTGGAGAGGGGATTAAAGTTGATACTCAGAAGATTGAGGCAGTGCAGAAAATGCCTAGACCCACATCTCCAACCAATATTAGGAGTTTCTTGGGTTTGGCTAAATATTATAGAAGGTATGTCGAGGGATTTTTATCTATTTCATCTCCTTTGACCAAGTTAACTCAGAAGACAGTGAAATTTCAATGGTTTGAAGCTTGTGAGAAAAGCTTTTGGGAATTGAAAAAAAGGTTAACTACTGCCCCAGTGTTAACTTTACCAGAGGGTACTCAAGGTTTTGTGGTGTAGTGTGATGCATCTAGAGTTGATATGGGTTGTGTGTTAATGCAGATTGGCAAGGTTATAACTTATGCCTCCAGACAGTTGAAAGTTCATGAGAAGAATTACCCAACCTATGACTTAGAGTTGGTTGTTGTAGTATTTGCTTTGAAAATATGGCACCATTATCTTTATGGTGTTCATGTGGATGTGTTCACCGATCACAATAGTCTTCAGTATGTGTTTAGTCAGAAAGAGCTTAGTCTCAGACATAGGAGGTAGTTAGAATTACTCAGATATTATGACATGAGTATTCTTTATCACCCAAGTAAGGCTAATGTTGTTAATGATGCCTTGAGCAGGTTATCTATGGGTAGTACAGCCCATTTTGAAGAAGGTAAGAAAGAGTTAGCAAAAAGATGTGCATAGACCTGCACGATTAGGAATTCGATTAATGGATTCGACATAAGGAGGAATAGTAGTGATGAATGGAGCTGAGTCATCATTAGCGTCAGAAGTAAAAGGCGAGCAAGACAAAGACCCTATCTTTCTTGAATTGAAGGCAAATGTTCATAAGCAAAACATATTAGCTTTTGAACAAGGGGGAGATGTGTGTTGAGACATCAAGGTAGGTTATGTGTACCAATGGTGGATGGAACCCAAGAAAGGATCATGGAGGAAGCTCATAGCTCCAGATATTCCATTCATCCGGGCTCCACCAAGATGTACCGTGACTTGGGAGAAGTCAATTGGTGGAATAGTATGAAGAAGAGATATCCGCATCTATTCGAACCCAGAGAAATTCCAGATCAAGGTACTAATCCTTCCTTAGTATTTATTTACAAGTTGGCATTTTGCATTTGTTTGTCGGTGTTTGAACTGAATGTTGCATGTTACACCCTTATCCTATTAAGAATATTCTCATTCGAGGAAAAATGTTCCCAAGGGGGAGATATTGTAACATATCGCAATTTGAAATAGCTAGGAAAAAGCTAAGAACTGGAAATAGTCATTTTTGAAAGAAGGAAAATCTAGAAATTTACTTAAGTTAGGAAATAGTGAGTTTTTGGTCAACTTCAAACGGACATAACTCCTAGATCAGGATGAGTTAGGTGTACTTCTAGGTATGGTTCGAAATCTCTTGGAACGATCTTTCCAGCACCACCAAGATTGCATGAATCCGAGTTCGTATGAGTGAGATACGCCCATTGGAAGTTGGGTTGTTCAAATATAGAAATGTCCAATCCGGATTTTTGAAGGGTATTTCAGTCTTTTCCTTATCCAATTAATTAAATTCATTTTAGTGAATTAATTAAGGGTCTAAACTGAACTTGGTCAGTTTTACGCTTTTGGAAAAGATTTAGGGTTTTAGACAAGAGGAAAGAAGAGGAGAAAAGAGAAGGAGGAGCAAGGAAATCGTCAAGTTCGTCGAGTTTAGCTTGTGGATTTCGTCGGGGGTGATCCCTACAAGGTATGTCAGATCACATAGCATTGAGTTAGTTCACCCACGAACCGTTCATGATTAAATTTTAGCGAAGTTATTAGATTTGAAAGTAAATCCTTGAGTTCTTGATAAATTTCGTTTGAATTTATGTGGGCTGTGTTGATTGCAGATTCTTGAGATTGATTCACGTTTTTAGTCATGTTTTCGAGTAGAATCTGATGTACTTTGAATATATAATCGACTCTAACTGTTTGGGGAAAGAACCTATGGAGTTTAGAGGGTTTAGAGCTGAAAAACGAAGAAGAAATCTCATCGGACGAAATCTGGTAATAGTGGCGCGTCGCGGAGCTATTCCCCAGAACTGGGAAAATTCATTTCGCGTCACAGACCGTTCTGCCTCAAAAGTCATTTTTGAAACCAAAAATTAAATACCCCTTCGGGTCGTGGACCCACCCTCAAATATTGATTTTTCGGTCTTTTCTCATGTTTAGTTATCTAAAATCATTCCTAAACATCATGAGATCTTTCCTATCACAAATCTCAATCCTTGAATCCATAATTCAATGCACAGATCAGTTAAGAGTAATATCAAGATCAGTAAAGAGTCAAGTCAAGAGAAGTGCATAAAGATTTAAAAGTCTTTTATAAATGTTTTAACTTTGTTATAAGGCTTGAGTTTTGAGTTCAGTAAAGAGTAAAGTTGAAGGGCATTTCTTCAAAAGTTTATGGGGACTATGTATTCCTAGAGAGTTTAAAATGTTTTCACATTTAAACAAGAAAGGAAACCTCGATTTCCAAAGAGCCTTCGGGCTAATTTTTAGAAAAGAATAAATGCTTTCAAAATTAAGCAAGAGGGGAAACTTTGATTTCCAAGATAGCCTTTGAGCTAAGTTTTTGAGCAATTATCTCAAATCACAAAAGGAAATATGTTTGTAAACATAAAGAGCTAGTATCATATTTTGGGAGTAGTATTGAGCACCGATATGGGAGCGCATTCAGAGAACCCACAACCCTCATAAACCATGTAGTCATCATGGGTAGAAAAGGGTTATACTTTTTAGATGAATCTTTTAATGCTTTTTAGCATAGACTAGTGGATCCACATGGTGAGTTAGGTCCTATACCCCGGCAAGGTATAGGATGGTCCTTGGCAGTGTGAGGTAAAGTGATGTATCATCACTATAGCTCTTAAGTGATGGTTGTCAGTTAGAGAAACTCCCACAACATTATTTTGTATTTTTATAAACATTAGTTTATTTGTATTTTTACATACATCTCAGAGTTATATGTATCTTTGCATACACAGAGTTGACATCATGTTTTAAAAAAAAATTCTTTATATTCACTTGTTTTTATACTGCTTTATATTGAAATATTGAGTTGAGTTGAGCTAGATAAGTTCTTCAGTTCCTTTCATACTCTTTTCAAGCTTAAGTTGTGTTATGCATTCCAACTCGCATACTCGTACATTCAATGTACTGATGCCAATTGGCTTGCATCGTCTTATGATGCAGACGTAGGTAACCAGGATCAGTATCTAGTGCATCGTTGATCCAGTTGAGCTTCAGAATTGTTGGTGAGCCTCCTTGCTTCCAGAGGATTCCCCTTTTTCATTACTTTATCATTTTAGTTCATTAGGATGTCGTGGTCCTGTCCCGACATCCATCTAAGTTATTTTAGAGGCTTCATAGTTAATCAGTCATATGTTAGTTCATTCGTCATCATTTTGTTATTGGCTTATGTTCAGATTTGAGCTGCCATTTTGCCTAAGTTAAATGTTTATTTTTAAAACATTATGAGTTCAGTTTGAGACAGTTGAGTTATTTAGCATATGAATCATTTTCTTCATGCTTAATGTCTTCCGCTGAGTAAGTAAGCCAGGCCAAGGGTTCACTTGGGGCCAGCAATGGTTCTCGAGTGCTAGTCCCTCCCAGGGTGTAGGCTCGGGGGGTGACAAACTAATATACCCTTAGTGTCCTGCCATGCACCACATTGTCAAAGCATAGATCAAATAGAAAAAATGCTTGTTCTATTTCTTATGCTGGGAATCACACTTGTATTTGTTACTATTACCCTTGTGTTTGTATGGATAAGGTATAGAAGAGGTATGATAGGCCCTCAATAAGATGATTCATTGCCTATCAAATAACAAAAAGTATTTCATACTTTAAACTGCCCTAAGCAATTGATTCTCTCAGTGGGAGTATTCTGGTGGATTCTGGATGTTTTGGCTCCATCTAAAAAGGAAATCTCAAAAGTGGGACTTCCATTGCAGCGAAAGCATTAATGTGGCATTCAAGAGTTTTGATACGGAATGTGATGTTCTATTCGGTCTTCACCATAGGAATCTTGTAAAAGCCATCACCAGTTGTTCCAATGTTGATTTTAAGCCTTTAGTGCTCGAGTATATGCTTAATGGGAGTCATGAGAAGTGTTTATATTTTCACAAGTGATTCCTAGACATCATGCAGAAACTAAGAATAATGATAGACATTGGATTATCTTCAATAAGGTTGCTCTGTACCCGTGGTTCACTTGATCTAAAGTCTAGTAACGTCTTTTTAGATGAGGATATGGCGGCCCACCTAAGAGACTTTGTTATTTCAAAATTGTTTGGTGAAAATAGGAGTGATTTATACACTACAACCTTAGCAACATTGGGCTATATTGCATCAGGTACATCTCTTAGTTTTTCTGATTTTTTTTTCTTTTCCTTTTCCACCAAGAAATTATGTTAAGTATTTAAATTAATTGATTGTATATAGAGTATGGACTAGATGGATTGGTTGCCAGCAAAATGTGATAACCATAGTTACGGGATCATGTTGCTGGAAACGTTTACTAGGTGAAAGCCTAATCAGTTTTAGGGTGATCTTACCAATAGGTGAGTTACTCACTCTTAGAGGCAGTAATGGATGTTGTAGATTCCAACTTGATAACGCCAAAGGATAATCATTTACAAAATGAGCTAGATGTTATTGCATCAATCATGAAAGTTGCATTAGATTGTTGTGTTGAACTTCTGGCAAGAAAGATAAACATGAAATATATTGTAGGGATGTTACACAAGATCAAGATTCAACTTCTTGTACATTGAGTATGTTCTCAGAATATATTGTTCCAAATCACTTGTTTGTTGCAAATGTTTGCTAAATTGTTGGATTCATGTGAAATTTTTTTCTTTTTTTTGGCGCTTGATTTGCGCATGATTCTGCTTTGAAATTTTGGTTAGTTTTTGTTGATAAATCTGATTTCTTTAATGTAGGAAAATTGGGCCCACTCATAAGGAGTTATTAAAGGTCCATTAGAGTAATTATTTAACCCTAATAATTTCTATATAAACACACATATGGTGTGTAATTAAAAATATAGAAAATACAGAGTATATAACAGTCTAACACTCTATTATCTTCTTAATTAATTAAGGCTTAGGCTATGGTATAAGGGGTTGCTCACCATCGGCCCATAAAGTCCAACTGTGGGTCATCCTACTCTTCCCATTCCGCTATGTAAAGAACAAGCAAGTTCTCCTTTATAGGTTACATATGTTGTCTGATTAGATTTAGATTAACATGTTATGTAATCTTACCGTTCAAATTTGATTTTGATCTCATTTTGATATGAATGGTTATATGAATAGGTCTTTAATCCTAATTAGGTAGATTCTTCTCTGATTTCATTTCTAGAATTATAGATATTTTATTTTGTTTCCTCAATCGTAGATTTCATAGTTAGGCTTCTTTTTTGTGTATAAATACCTCTTTAATTGGCAGTATAGAGACACTTAAAAATTAATGAAATCTCTCTTCTCAAAGTCAAAAGTTTCAATAAATCTAAATGTAGAAAAACTATATCCTAGTTTGTTTTAAAGGATTGATGGTGATTCTTTATTTTGTGATGCTTGTGAGTATGCAAAACATGCTAGAAATTCTTATCCATCAAGTAATAATAAAAGCAAGGTTCCTTTCGTGACTGTTCATTATGATATGTAGGGGTGTACTCAAACTGTCTCTTTGTCTGGAAAATAATAATATTGCTCTCTGGTGGTTTTCATTTGTTCCATCTCCGATCATAGTCGCAATGTTCATTATGATCTTCGCTTTATTGGGAATTGAATGAAATAATGTTATTCACGTTCCAAAATCTTTGATATAAGCAGCATAAAATATTTCATGCATCCACAGAAAAATTGTTAGTTTAAAATGAACTGATCTGTGTCGATCTCTGCGATTGTCTGCTCCTTGTCTTGCTATCTTCGAATGATTTCTCCGATCTCCCGCGTCTTGATAGATAAAACAAAATATTTTTATGCATATATAATTAGAACATGAATGAAAAGCTTTTAAGGAAAATAGATTTTCAAGAGTAATGTTTGGAAAATTCACTGTCAAATGTCATGTCACGTCAAGCTTAATGAACGCCATTTGGAGGTAATGTCTTGAGAACTATCTAATTACTTTCTGGGAAGTATTCAAAGTTGCTCTAAATTGCCGATAAACCTTGTTGAAATTTTGCGGCCATCCTCAATATTTCTGTCCCAGTTAACTGTTTTGGCTGATCTCAAACTGTTGGTGAGCAAATCACGGAATTTTTGAGATCTTCTCAAAAATCCTATCCCAGCTGTAAATCTCGAAGTAACTTCAGTCTTGGTTTGTTAAAAAGATCTTCTTCTTAAGAATTTTTTAGTCCCTCTCAAAAATTATGTCCCAGTTTCTATCGTAAAGAGAAAAAATATAAATCTTATGGGAGATATGACCGATCCCGTGTGGCGCCTATGTATCCCATTGAGAGAGGAATCGGGTCAAACGTAGTTCCCTCTCTCGAGGATTAACAAAAATAAGAAAATTACAAAGAAACCGATCGAGGCCGACATAGACCGCCTACATATCTCATTCTTGAGAATTCAAGTCGAATGTAGTTCAGATACAAAGAAAAATATTTAAAGGGAATAAAGGGGTGACCGAGGCCGACATAGGCCGCCTAAGTATCTCATTCTTGGGAATTCAGGTCAGACGTAGTTCATTACAAAAGGAGTAAATTCTAAGTATAAACGATTACAAGCAAATAAAGGCAATTACAAGGAAAAGATAGAAATCGAGTCTTTAAGCATGGTATCTTTTGACAACATTTAACTAGATTGATAACTTGCGAGATCCAATGTTCATGCTCAACCATGTGACGTCATTAAACAAATGTATCAATGTGTTCTCCAAGCAAACTGCTGAGTTCTCTTTCTTGTGTTTTTGTGAGATAGGCACCAATTTTGATTTCTTTGATGTGTTCATCATTTTCCTGATTCACTATTCTGATCTCTTCTGAATTTGACTTATCGTGATTTTCAAACTTTTTGAACTCCTCAACAAGGTGTTTGGATACCATGATCTTCTCATTGTAGTCCCCAAATTCCTCCGCATCTACCCAATTTTGTTCATTCAGCTTGTGACATGACATGATATTGACAGATTTGAAAATATTTTCACTGAAATCATGAACAGATCTTGTTAGATAAATATAAAGCAAGTAAAGCAATTTTTTGCAATAAGGGAGTTTTTCATTTGAAATAAGAAAATAAGAACTCTGGCAATGACAATAAATCATTTTTCCCTCTTTCAAAATATTATGAGGGAAATTAAAACATATTAAGGCAAAAATAAAGTAAAGGATGGGTCTCGAGTCTCATTCGGGTCGCCACCAATTTTAAAAACAACATAGAAAATTGTCCATTTCTACCAAGACGAGCGAGGAATCAAGAGAGGAGTGGATATCCAGTCAGGCATTTTCTCCTTTGGCTCGTTGTCTAGTATGACTGGCGTCTCAATCATCTCTTTATGCACAATATCACCTTCTTTGACCAAATTTTCGATCCCTTCCCCTAGACCATTTTGCATTGGAAAAAACTTATATGAGTGAGGCAATGATTTTGAAAAAGCTTGATCGATCTTCTTTTTGTTCTGACCCTCATTTGGCACTAAAGCAAAAACTTGATGAGGTCTCATGGTCCCAAATTCAGATTTCTCTCCGTTGGTTGGCGAGGCTACAACTTTCTCAAGTTTTTCCAGGTCGGCAGAGATTATCACTTTCTCCACACTCAATTCTTCTTTGACTTCAATCATATTAATAGTCATCCTTCCATGATTCAGCATGGGGTTACAATAGACATTAGGAGTGGACGTCTGGAGAGTGACGACATTTTGATCTATCAGGTCTTGAATTTTATGCTTCAAGTCGATACAATCCTCAGTATTATACCCAGCATTTCCTGAATGGTAAGCACAATGAAGATCAAGTCTATAAAATTTGGAGTTGACATTGATGTTTTTTGGATCAATTGTCTATATCAGGCCAGCTGATTTTAATCTCTCAAAAAGTTGTGTTCGACTCTCTATCAAAGGGATGAAGACTCTAGAAGGTTTCTTCTCAAGATTTAGGCGAGGAGGATTGTAATTATTTTATGGAGGTACTTGACAGTAATTTGGAGGATTTTGGTGAGTTGGTGCTGGCATTTGAAAATTTGGGTATTGTGGAGTTCTGTAGCTAGAGGGGGGTTTTGGTAGTGTGAGGGCGGAGTTCGACAACTTGATTGGATATTCGGACAATTAAATGATGGAGCCTGAAAATATAGATGGGTATTCTGGTAATGTGGCGGTGGAGTTTGGTAAACAAGAGGTGAAATTTGGCAACTCGGTGGTGGAGTTTGGTAATTAGGAGGTGGGATTTGGTAGCTTGGTGCTGGAGTTTGATAATCTGATTGGGTATGACAAGCTGGATATGAATTTTGAGGAGCTCGAGGATAACCTTTGTAAGGTGAGGATTTTCTGAAGTGTCATTTTCCATTAGATGCGCAGGAAATAGAAGACACATCCTCTCTCTTCTTTTTCAACAATACTGAAGAATTGGTTGGGGCGGCAACACGAGAAATCTTTCCAGTTTTAATCCCATCTTCGATAGCCTCACCTACCTTGACTATTTCCGCAAATTTTGCTCCAATGAGCAACATTATCCTGTCCTAATACTCTGGCTCTTGAATGCGTATGAACACTTCAACGATCTCCTTCTCAAGCATATAAGGTCGAATCCGGGCAGCCTCTTCACGATAGCTTTTAGTGGATTTCTGCTTAATTCTCTCCAAAGAATATCGATCAAGAACGATCTACACATTGTAGGCGAACCGTTCGACAAAATCCTTAGTTAGTGCATTCCAGCTAGACCATTGCTTTATCTGATGAGAGGTAAACCATTCAAACGCTTCTCCACTTAAACTTCGGCTAAAGAGCCGCATTAACAAGGCTTCATTCCTTCCAACTCCCACGAGTTGGTGACAGTAGGCTCTCAGGTGCGTCAATGGATTCCCTGTTCCTCCGAAAGTGTCAAATTTTGGCACTTTACACCCTTCCGAGAGGTCCAGATTCGGATGGATGCACAGATCCTCATAACTCAACCCATCGACTTCAGGAATATAGCGCAACTCATGCATGGCTTTCCAGATCTCTTCTTTCATGTTCAGCTTCGCTGCCTCTTCCCTTGACCTCCACTCTCTATCATGTTCCTCATAGTGATCAAGCTCGAAACAGTTGGCATAGGGTTCATTTGGAATTAGAATTTGAAAAGTAGTCTTTTGAGGCAATGGCGGAGCAATGGAGGGACTCTGGGTATTTTGAGTGGCTTGATAATGTTGGGGAAAATTCTGGGGGATGGTATGCTGATTTTGGTGATAGGGAAGATTTGCGGATTGTTAATATTTTGATTTTGAGGGGGAGGACAAGCTTGGGGGTTGGCATTTTGATGAGGAGGGAAAATTTGAGGGTTGGTACCTTGAGGAGAAGATGGCGCTTGGTAAGTGACAGAGGTATGATGGAGATTTGGAGCGGTTAGGTCGATGATTGGGGGATTTTGAGCGGGGTTAGAGGGTGGATTTTGAACCTGTTCCGCGCTGAGAGGAGGAAAGTGGAGTGGAGGTCTTCCATCTCTTGGAGGGTTGAAAGCGAAAATTGGATTAGAAAAATCTTACTTTCTTTGCACTTCGATCCTCATTTCGGCAATCTGTTGCATCAACTGCATAATTAATTCATTTTGATCAATGGCAGCGGATTGAGCCACGACAACATCAGTCAGGCTAATCTCATCATTGTTATCACCCATTACTGCCTTTCTTTTTTCTTTTTTTTTTGCAAACTTTGATCGGGAAAGGAATCTTTGGGGTCCTTAGATCTTGTGAAATAAGGATGACCAGCCAGCTTATCAACACAGATCAGTTCTAAATACCTGACAAAGAAAAACAATTCAAAAGGTAAACATGTTAGTCTATGTAGATGATAAATAATACAAAATATCACACATATGACCACAAACACATAAGTGTTGCTCCACTTGAAGATAAACTAGCCCACGTATTTAGAGAAATGACTAAATAGACGGGAATTTGTCTATTCGATTTTGAACTTAGTGGATCAGAAATGTCAACTTAAGTCGAGACAAAGTTGATTGTATCTTTTATTATCATATTTTTTATTTTTGATTTATATGAAACTCTATTCTCCTTGCAAGAGTTGGAAAAGATTAAATTTCTCAAAATGGGGACCGAGCCTTGAAAGGCTGCCTACGTATCTCCGAGGGAGAATTCAGGTCCTACGTAGTTCGACCCTTGAATCTCTTTTGATTTGAACGGTGAATCTTTTTCTGATATGAGAGAGTAGGATTTAAAAAATGAAATTCGAATTTATTGGGAAACTAAAGACTCGAAGAGTATTTGGACGCACTTACGATAATGACTTTATATTTGTGCTTAGGGTTCTAAAAAGAATTCAAAAAAAAAGAGTGAGCTAGAATATCTCCAAATGAAGCAACATATTCACACAAGCAGTTATAACACATAAACAAATATTGCGCGTTCTAAACAGGTATGTGACCCTTTTGTGCCAAGGGTAGGCCTAACGATTTGAAGGATGTATAACGTCATTTGAAACATTTCATTGCCCTCAAAACCCAAATTTATACAATATTTATGAATAAACTAAATGGGGATACATAATGGGAAATATGGAATACAAATAATCAGTGTCACTCAGGGGTACAATTCTAAACTATGCTTCTATAAAAGGTCATTCGTCCTTGATTTCTGGTCGTCTCCGGATGTCCAAACTTTTTGATGGAACAAACTATTAAAATCCTAACCCCAAGAGACAATGTTTTGCAAAACGACGTATACATCCTTCAAATTTAAACACATAAGCATGATTGTCATTTATTGACCAATGGGCCAAATAGACACAAGGTGGGCTTCTAATGGGTCCAACACACCTTGGGTGTTGTGTTATCTTAAGCCAATGCGCTAAATTTTGGGATTGAGTTTGGCTCTACACTAGTCTTGACTAAGAGTGTCTTTCTTTATAGTAGATTGGTGACCCAAGCGGACTACTTGGGCTGGGACAGTTAACGACCGTTGACTATCCAGTAGCCAACTACATTCGCCAGGGTATCCCGAGAACAATTTGGTTAACAAACGACTGTGACCCGCATAATCGTCCTTTAAGTGGAAAATAAAAAATAAGCGTCGTTTGACGGAATATATTATGCCATGAATGCAAGAGTTTATAGCAATTTAAACACATTAAGCACAAATAAACAATTCAACAATTAATAACAATTAGTCAAATAGTCAAATCTTATGGTTAGAACTTAATTAAGTCCCCAGCAGAGTTGTCATTTCTGTCAAGCCGTAATTGTCCTATCTTTTAGAAAAAAATATTTTTTGAAATGTTCTAAATATAAAACAATTTGAGAAAAAAACTTCGACAAGAGTCGCCGCTTAATTTTTTAAAGAAATTAAGAAAACTTATAATTTTCAAAGATTTAAACAGAAAAATCAATTGAAAATATCGAAAAGGGTTCGGGGTTCGATTTACACTTCGAGAAGGGTTTAAGCATTCGAAGTGCCCGCTAACATGCAGTTGACCTGCGACTTGACTAAAATATATTCGACTATTTTTAGGACAATAATAATTTAACATAAAAATAATAATTTATAATATTTGATTAACTTTGAGAAAACAATTAAATAAATGACACATTTTATTTTTTTATGTTTTTAGAGAAAGTGACCTAAAATGAAACACTTGAATTAAAATGCAAGTGATTGAGATTTTAACAAAATCATATTTTATTATAATTTCTTTTTAAAGATAATAACTTTAAACCAATTGAATTAATTAAAGAGAGTATCTTTTAAAAAAGACAAGTGAAAGTTTTGACTAAAAATTTTAAGTGTGGAAAGAATACAAGAGTTGATAAAATGAAATTTCTTAAAAAAAACAAAACAACACAAAGAAATAGTTCATCTTTTGGGGAATGTAATTAAATTATTTAAAGTTAGGATCAATTTAAAACAAACAAAGATACATAACAAAATTTAATTAGAAGAGAAAGGAGCTATTGGGCCTTTCCCAAATTTCATTTATCAAGCCCAAATCCAGTAACTGTTTGCCTGGACTGGAATTTGGCACAAGTTGTTGCTGCAATTTTGGACTTTTAGCCCCTTTTTCACTCCGGTATCATAATATATACTGATGTGTATCACAGTGTACATCGACTCGTTTTTCTGCTTTTCGAGACCCATTTCAATTTTTCAGCCTTGTACACTAGCTTTTGAGACTGTATTTCAGCTTCTCTTAACTATATGTCAGTTCCTAATTCGACTTCGTTGAATCCACGAGGAAGACTCAATGACATAGAGATGCAAAGAGAATAGAGTCCATCATGGACTCATCGGGAATTGGCAATGCAAAATAAAAGAAGAGATAATGGATAAGAGATCTAATGATCAAGATAGTTTGAAATAAAATAAAGAAAATTTCAACAACATAATTCAACTTGACAAAGATAAAGGCATACATAATTCACATGGAGAAATTAGTATTCAATTCAAGTCTAACTTTTAATAAAGCACTTGTTTCAGATAGGTGAGCAATTAGAAGGAATGAAAGGTATACTTTTAATCACGATTCAGCAATTACCTTGCGTAGATAAATGATTTCAGCTCACTCAACATCCAAAGAAAAAATTTAATTTATTACAACATGCTTATTTCAAATCATGTAAATGAAACTAAGAAACCACACAAGTAAAGAGGGTCACATTCTTACATCCAATGTTCACTTTTCAAGCTTACTGGAAAGGTATAGTAAGAAGGGGGGAAAAATATTATATGAAATCATACAGTCAAGTCATCATATTACTTTAAAATTGCCAAAACTAACAAGTCATTATAAGCTTATCACAATAACAAACAAGTTTGCTTCCTATCCTCAACTCACAATTCATGGTAACAAATTATCATGGAAACTAAATAGACATTGTCAAAAATGAAACAAATATTAGGCAAATCACTGAAAAATAACTATGTCCTAATTATGTACAAAGTCATGTTACCATCTTGAACAAATATTGCATATTCTGGAAAGAAGAATCGCACACATACTCAAAGGATTTTTTTATATATTTTTTTTTTTACCATTTTTTCCTTCTCAATTAAAGCAACAACAAACAGTGAGCATAAAAATTAGCTATAAAAGTATCCAAATTCACCATAACAACATTAATAGAGTTCAAACAAAAAGAAAACAACACAAATACATTACCACTTTAACAAACAGAGAACAAATTAACAAAATATATACATAAAAGAAAACAAGATAAGAGGAGAGAAAGATTCACCTTTTTCGAGGCAGCGAGACCAGGACTCGAACTTAATGACGAAGAACTTCCACCACTATGAGCCGATTTCGACGAGCTCCAAAAGGAAAACAACTCTTTCTTTTGATGAATTTCCTTCTAATTTAGAGTAGTAGACTAATGTCTAAAAAAAATCCTCTTTTTGATCCCAAAAATCCCCCCTTAACACTTGAGTGTAAATGGCTATTTATAGGGGAGATTGGGGCAGATTTAGGAGGGAGAGTGGAATCGGTTGAGAAGATTGGATGAATTTCAAAATTCAAAATTTAAAAATCTCTTTTTGATACGGTTGCTGGATTTTCGCAATTTAGTGGGATTTTCCGGATTTGCTGGAATTTTCGCGTGGAGAAGGCGATATTGTATGTTGTTGGACTTTTAATATTGGAGGGTGGAAGAAGAAGAAGAAGAAAAAGCAAAGGGTGGGGTCAGTTTTGGGTTTTGAGTTTATTAGAAGAAAAAGCAAAGCAGGGTCGGGTACTGGTGGGTTTTTTTGAAAATTGATGGATTTTTTAATTATTAGTTGGATTTGAATGGAAGAAGAAGAATAAAAAAAACAAAGTGTGGGGTCGGTTTGGTATATAGTTGTGTTGTTGGAACGTTGTATGTATAGGAATGGGCTCGAATTGGGTTTGGGTCTTTTTGATAATGGTTTAAGAAGTTGGGAATAATAAAGTGGGCTGGAAATTGGCCCAACTTTGGTCTTAAATAGATCCAACAAGTAGAGCAAAATATTGGTTAGATTTGATTTTGAAAAATAGCCAAACAAATTGCAAATTTGGTCAAGACGAATTAATATTAATTAATTAACGAGCTTCTTAATCTTAACAAAATAAAATAATTAATCTAATTATAAATTACTAACCAACAAAAAATATTCAACTAACAAATAAAATCTTTTTTTGGAATGATTTTCGAATATCATAAAATATATTAATTATATACAAAATTAAGTAAAAAATATATAATATTTAAAAATTATAAAAAGTGACGAAACTATTTAAAATAACTTGAAAACTCTATTTACTTTTTAAAATTTTTTTATAAAACTAATAATTTTAAATTATTTGAAATTGGAGAAGCTCGATGATTAATTTATATTGTGGAGGGTGAAAATTGGGTGTCAACAGTACTCAAAGTGTCTTGAGCTTTTGGAAGCTCCCGTCACAAAAAAGGTACCTCATTCTGAGTCATTCTAACCAGATGCATATCAATCAAAGCAAAGTTCTAGACAAATCGACAGTAATAGCTAGCAAGAACCACAAAGTTTCTAACTTCTATCACCGAACTGGGTTGGACCCAAGTTTTACTCTCTCAATCTTTTGGAATCCACCATCATCCCTTCTTACAAAATCACATGCCCCAAGAAGTCCACCAAAGTCAGCCAAAATTCATATTTAGAGAACTTGGCATACAGTTTCTATTTCCCATGATACCCATAACATTACAAAGGTGCTCTGCATGAATAGATTAGAATATCATCTATAACACAATCACAAAAGAATCCAAGTAAGTGTTGGTTCTAATTGCACACGCAAGTGTACTTGGTTGCACAAGTAATATAGTGGCTCCAAAAGAGCTAGATTATTGAACTCAAAGGACTTGTCGATTAACTATTTTACTAAATTATACTAGT
>JAJOOD010012607.1:0-24154 GCA_029582525.1 Solanum tacnaense | reverse complement strand
ACCTGATTGCGTCATAAGGGAAAAGCCAATGAAGAAATAATTGGGGCCAGAAAACTTTTTCGTAGTAACTTGGAACACTACAAGAAACTTGACTTTTATTTACCAAATCTTAATGAAGGGAAATGAATCTAGTCTTTATGTATCATTAAGCTGGTTTCCTACATTCATTCATGTACAACCAACTAATCCTCAATGATATCAACACATTATATATATAATAGCACAATATCATTGACAAATGAGCAATTTTGTAACGACCTGATTGCGTCATAAGGGAAAAGCCAATGAAGAAATAATTGGGGCCAGAAAACTTTTTCGTAGTAACTTGGAACACTACAAGAAACTTGACTTTTATTTACCAAATCTTAATGAAGGGAAATGAATCTAGTCTTTATGTATCATTAAGCTGGTTTCCTACATTCATTCATGTACAACCAACTAATCCTCAATGATATCAACACATTATATATATAATAGCACAATATCATTGACAAATGAGCAATTTTGTAACGACCTGATTGCGTCATAAGGGAAAAGCCAATGAAGAAATAATTGGGGCCAGAAAACTTTTTCGTAGTAACTTGGAACACTACAAGAAACTTGACTTTTAGCGACCAAATCTTAATGAAGGGAAATGAATCTAGTCTTTATAAGTGTACTTATAACGACTAATTTTATTTCCGGTTGTTAAAGGATTTTTTAGTTAGATTTTAATTAATGGATAATATCGGGTTCTTAAAATTAATAATAGGGAAAATTGTACATAATGACAAACTATTAATTCAAATTAAATGGTATAACCACACTTTGATTTAATTGTACCCTGTAGCAAACTGTTTGCCAGTCGCCTCTCTCCCTCAAACTCTCACTCGCCACTCTCCCTCTGTCGCTCGCTCTGTTTGTCGCTCGCCTCTCTCGCTTTATACAAACATAAATGTATAAATTGTATTTCTGTTTGTATAAAGCGAGAGAAAATTGTATATACACATGCAAATACATATATCTTCGTCCTATACACTTATAATTATACAATACAAATATTCCCCTGTCCAGTTCTCTTTTGCCTTTCTCTCTTTATACAAACACAGATTATACAAAATGCAATGTATAATTTATGTTTGTATAAAGCGAGAGAGAGCGATATTTGATGTACAAACGTTTTATTTCGATTCAATTGTATACAAATTCAAATTTTATACAGATATACAAACACATAAAATTAAACTGAGAGACTCTCAATGATTTATATAAACGAGGCTGACAACAATTTATACAAATGGCCTACTAGCGAAATTATACAAATCTGAAGAGGAGGCAATGAATTATACAATTGCTTCTTTTGTATATATGTATAGCGAAATAGCCTAGTCATAACATATTTGCTATAGAGCGCAATTATGCAAACTTTGCTATAGCATACAAATATGAATTTTGTGTTTGCTATATTTGAAAATTGCTCTTCTTAATAACCTCTCGCTAAAATTAAGTAATTGATTAAAAAATAAGGCCCACTACCTTTTCCCCATTTTCTCCAAACCCGACAAACATAAACCTCAGAATTCTCTCTTTTGATCCCAAAAATATATTAGGTTTTGTTAAAAGGAGTGGGCTTTTTGCCAAAATTCTTTCAATTTGTCGATTTGGAGCCGATGCAATCTCAATCTGCGATGAAGGACCCAGTAAGCAAGCATCTTAATTACATCTATGGAGATTGAGGGCCGAAGATTACCCTAAAACCTAATAACGTGATTCAGTGCGTTGAATATGGGTATGATATTCTCTTTTTTTCATCTATTGCAGCTTCCGCAACCATTTTACATCAAAGTAAGCCATTTTGGTTTTGAACTGTTTGGTTGGTGGATTCTATTGTGAACTACAAAAGAAGAAGAAAAGGAAATCAACTTTCTGATCATTTTCAACCTGTCTGCTCGTCGGCATCAGTAGTTGCACAAAGGAACTAGCATGCTTATTTCCTGCTCATCTAGGTATGTTTCTGCAGTTTTAACCATCAATTGCAGTTGTGGAGCGCAGAGTTTGTCTGATCATAAATTTACTCTCTATGTTTTAAGTAGGGTTCTTTTTACATGGTTTTCTATCTACTTGTATTAATATTTTTGTCTGCTTGTGTTATTAAACTTAGAAGATATTTGGTGGTATCTTTGATTGAAAATAAAGTTGGTGAATGATTGTGATTATTGAATAATTTTGTTAATCCTATCTGTCATTCTAGAGCTAAACTAAGTATTTTTTTGCACCGAGAGTGGCACGCAGTGATGCTTTTGAATTTAAAGAGAAAGATGACTAATTCTATTTCAATTGGAGGATTCTAAGACTATGAACTAGATAAGAAATAAATATTTATGTGGTCAAAACAAAACTTTATTTCTGATGTAATAGTGTATCTAATGTAATACTATGAAATAGATGAACCTTTGTTCTACACAAACACATTTAGTATGTTGCATGGTTAAAATTTATATGATTGAAAAACAAAGAGTAAGATTGTTTAGGCAACAAAAGAAACTGCTATAGAGAGAGCAAACTTACTATGCATTTGGAGTGAAAGAAATTAGAAAATTGCAAACACCCAACAAAAGACAACTTGTTTTATGATGTCTGGTGGAGATCTTCACCCTCAAAATATCCACTAATAATGTAAAGAATTATGGGACACATTCGAACTATACTTGATGGGAATCCTATTTCTGTGAGGACTACGTAAACTAACAGGACATAACTAATGAATTTTTGGTTTAACTGTTTAGAAGTATAACGGATTTCCTCATTAAAGGATGTTCAAGTGGTGTGCTTTTAAGACAATGTTGTTCATTATATAGTAGAGAAGATGTGCAATACATGTTAGACATTACAGTGAGTTGAAACTATAATGAAATATATGTAGTTTCTAATTTTGAATTTTTATGTTGTACTAGTACAGAAGTTGTTTGCATAAAGATTTGTATTATCCTTTTGTGCTGAATTTCTTGACAATCCTTGTATATTCCTTTCTCCATTTTCATTAGTAGTTTAATTTTAGTTTAGAAGTGTTTGCATGAAGCAAAAATCACATGTACAGAGGTTTTGTTTTCCCTGTTCCATGAACTGAATATATTTATTAACTGATTTGATGAAGACGTGATGAATAAGCCATTGCTGCAGCTTTTTCTTATGATCTGGAGCAATATCAAGTGGTTTTATAACTTATTCAGCTCATGAGAACTTTAGTGCAAATAAAGTTTCTGTACATACCGATTTCATTGCCGCCTGTTGTTTCCCCTCTTGAACATTATAGTATGTTACTTTTTGTCAGCTTGTTATGTTTATTCTTATTCTTATCCTAATTTTCACGAGTCAAGTACAGCATATTATGCACCCTATGCCTTAGATACAAGTTCAATTTTTATTTTCAGTAACTACTTTCATACAAATATGAAAATTAGTTTTAACATGTTGACGAATTCTCAGTGATATTTTTATGATTAGGTATGATAGAGTTATCTTGAGACAGGGGTGTTTCGGAAACAACCTCTCTATCTTCATGAGGTAGTGGTACGGTCTGCAACACTCTATCATCTACAAAACCCCACTTAGTGAGATTATACCGGGTATGTTGTTTTTTTTGTTTTTTTTATGATAATTTCTTTTTGACTTGATTGAAGTTTGGATTAAGAATGTATAAAATCAAGTTAAGGGGAATGAATTCAAAAAGATGCAGAATGTTAAGTTGTATGAGTTGCTATTACTATACAATTTTATATATTTCTCAAGAATTTGATTTAAATTCTCTTTCATATAGGTTCTTTAGGAACTGAACCTCTATTTGTTGTGATATGTCGTCATTCCAATGTTGTTTCTACAAGATTTGTTTATGCAACATTAATAGTTCGTATAGTATAAGAATGTTGTCTTATCCAAAGAAGACAAGAGAGTTGGTTTCATATTATCATGGGGCAAAGAGTTGGTTTTGCATACTAAGGCGGCTAGTTGTGATTATAATTATTATTTAGTACTTGCCATTATCAGCACTAACCTGAAAAGGAATAATGTCTTTTCGAGTTGTGACAAGAGAGAGGCTCACGTGACTCTTTATTTGGGACATGTATAAAATTTTAAGACATGTTTAATACTCTTTATATATGAGAACATTTAGTTTCATATTTAACCAAAAAAAGAGGAGAAAAAGAATTGTAGTCACTGCCTAATGAGATGATCAGCATTGAGCTACAACAATTTAATATCAATGATACTGCAGAAAGGAATCAGAGAACTCAGTGGCTGTTGACTTATACTAAACAACCAAGTTCTTATAATTAACTCATCAACTTAGTTATTGGAACTTTTTATCCTTATAAGAACTACCTTTTTTTCTTCAAACTTAAAGCTATGCAGAGCTTGGCATCTTCTCATTCTTCTAGGATTATTTTCAATCCTTAGTTGGTGAATAAAATATAAAGCTAAGATTTTCAAGCATGACTACCATCAAGCTTATCTCTTGCCAATTTCTGCGTTTCTCGGGTATAACAACTTAAAGACAAGGTGTCAGTTCTTGAATTGTGTGTGAATAACTGATCTGTAATCTTAAGTCGCTAGAGAGACACTTTATTTACTCTTAGTTACATTTAAGTAGATTATCTCTTGTTCTCATGTGCAAATTTGATCTTTTCATATGTCAAATACGTAAAATACTTTCTTGATAAAAGGTGGTAGTGACACTTAAAACTTAGGACCTCTACTTACTTTGTTATTATGTTGAATTGTGCCTTATATTTTTAATGGTTCAAAATTTTAAATGAGGTTGATTAAACAATTTAGCACTAATATATCTTCCTTTAACTTCTTGTAATGTTGAATTTAAAAGGAAAACTTCTTGTAGAGTAGGATATGATATACTTACAAACCTTGATCCTTAATGTTGCCTAAGTGTCAAATTCATCTCTTTTTTTTATTGATTGTGAAGCGTATAACTTTTCATTTTAATTATTGTAGATAGTAGTGTTGGAGTTCCCCTTGTTGATATATGTTGTTATGGGGAGTTCGTGAGGGCTTATTATTGGCCTGAATCTCCTTGTGCAGTATGTTGATGATGGTAGGCTTGATAAAAAGTGAGGCATTAGCGTATATGATTATCATGATGTTGACACATAAACAGAAAGATTGCCTCTAATCTGAACTACTTGCTCTTGGAATTTGTGATTCAATTATAACTTGTTGAAACATGCTTCTTGCAACACCCCTATTATATTCCTTAGGTATCAATAAAAGAGAAGAAAAATCAAATGACAGGGACGTATACAATGACTCCACTAGTGTGACTCCATACTAGTGTAATTGTTCACTTCTTATTGCATAGCTTTTGTTGTGATAGTCCAGGCTTCTATATTCAAATAGGACTTTTCTTACTCAAAAAAGAAGACAAAAACTCTCTTTGGGCAGTTCCATTCTTTAAGTTCTCTTGTTGAATAAATTTAATTGGATAGTCATAGAGATGTATTTATTTTCTTATTGATTTATTTTGATTTTGCAGAAAAAACTAGCATCTGTTACTAAACTAACATGAACTTTTTCTTTTACAGATGATAAAATTTGGAGTCTTAACAATCTATCCACAAATAAAGTGCAGATGATCAAGTCTAACTAAAAATATCGAAGAACAAGTTGAAGACCAGAGACACAATTGTTTTTTTTTTTTTTTTGGAGTTGTTAAATATGTTTCCATTGCTACCTAATTGTTCATATTTTATGTGTTTAATAAATATTATAAAGTTGATAGATATACTTTTGGTAATATGATAATTTAGTTCTTTGGAATTTACTATGAAACTTTATATTAATACAAATATTTCTCGTAAACTTTTAATGTATTTTTTAAAAATATATTTACAACAATAATCATATAATAATTAGACTTTGAGTTGGAACTTACAAACAATTAACAAATATAATATTCTTTCACTAAAAGAACTGATAAGGAACATATTTACCTCTGTAATCTAATGTTATTAACGACATGCATGTTAATTAGCGAAAAGAAATGTTGGTCACTAAACAATATATAGCGACCAGATTTTTTTGTTGTCGCTAAAGTTTTTTAACGACCGAATTTGGAATTCGGTCGTTAACTTTTAACGACGAAGCTGTTAGCGACCGGTGACGACCATTATTTTTTCTGTCGTTATATGTTAGTAACGACCATAATAGGATCTTTAGCGACCAAATTTCCCTCGCTAAAAGTGATTTTTCTTGTAGTGGAATTTCCCAATTTAGTCCAAATTTGGATAAAATCGGAGTCATTAAGGTGTAGGAAAATCTGATAAGTAATGAGAGATCTAATTATGATTTGGACTGCATGAGTAGATAGCTAAGACGTTAAGGAACCCGTACGACTTTACGGAATCGAATTTGGGCAAGTAGACCTCCCGAAAATGATCTTAGCGTGAACGAACTTTCTATCTCCCTGTAGGATGCCAGAGCGAGTAGAACTCCCTAAATGACCTTATTTGACACTTTTCGATTTTTAGAACTAAGGAACGAACCACAAGCGACTCCTACTCGTTTTTCACCATTCTCGAGGCTAAAGGTAAGTTTTTCACTCCCTGAATCCATTTTTCGATCCGTAGAACGTAATAGAATGGGTGAATATTGATGGGGAAGGGTTTTGTTATAGATTCTATGATGTAAACAACCCTAATTTGGATAATTGGGATTATGAGTTTGATCTAGGGTTCATAGAATTGTTAGTAATTCGGGTAATTAGTGATTGTTTATTGATTCTCATATTATAATTGCTGTTTGTAGACCTAGAACAAGCGGAAAGAATCCGAAAAGGGAAGATTCAAGTGTCTTAGGGGATTCAAGCTTGGATTCGAGGTAGGTGATGGTTGTGATTTCATATTGGTGTGATATATGTTTGTAATTGCTCATTATAATGCATGTATGTATGCGAATGTTGCATTATTGATCAACATAATTGTAAATGAGGATAATTGAATAATTGTATGCCATGAATCACCTCTTGTTGTATGATTGTGAGAATATACATTGTGATTGTGATTGTGGTTTGTTGAATGGGATCGGCTGCCACGTTCCGGCACACTAACTGGGATCGGTTGCTACGTTCCGGTATAAATATGGGATCGGTTGCCACATTTCGGCATAAACATTGGATCGATTGCCACGTTCCGACATAAACATTAGATCGGATACCACGTACCGATATGCTAACAGTTTGGGTGTGGGTTCCATGAGAGAACCATTGAATTGGGTTTCGTGAGAGGACCATTGAACTGTGTTGTATCTCTACTTGTGATGATTACATTCATATCTAATGATGATTGATATTGGAAGACTGTATGTTACTCTAAACTGATAACCAATGTGTATTATTGAGAATGTGGGATGCTACATTGATCCTGAAAAGATGACTAATATTGTATATGTTCAGTATATGCATGTTTTATAATGTTGTGGTTACTTGCATGTGTTAACTTATTGTGATAGCCGCGTGATCCTTCCAGTACACTGTGGTTGTGTACAGATACTGCACTTGCTCTTTCTTTGTTGAGTACAGAACATCTTCAGGTGGCTATTGATAGATTTCAGCTAGGTGACTATTGAGCGTGATCGGATTCAAGGGTGAGCTAATTCTTTCAGGCTGCCATGGATCTTTCTTGTTTAAGTCCACTCTTTCCGGACTCAGACTATTTCTTAAAGGTGTTGTTTAGTTTCGGGGTTGTACCCATTTTTCTTAGACTTGCCGTTAGTAGAGTTTTGGTACAATGACTTTCGGATTCTAGGGGTTGAATTTCCGCATTAGTTTGGTTAGTTTTTAAACCTTTGGAGTTTATGGGGACTCCGTATTAATTATATAGTAGTTAAATGCCTTAATTTTTAGAAAGTTTGCTAGTTGGGTTGTAGTAATGGTTCTCCCACTGGAGGGTTAGCGTGGGTGCCAATCACGACGGTCTGGGTTGTAACACCCCGTATCCTAGATAGACCAAAATACAGATTTTGAGAAGTTATAGGTGCAACCCACGGTTGCCATCCACGGACCGTAGGTCAGATCACGGTCCGTGGTCTGTGTCCGTGGATCAAGACTCCTTTACCCAGCCTTTGACACAAACTACGATTGACCAGCACGGACCGTCGTTCGATGCACGGTCCGTAGGTCTGACCGTAGATGAGGGTCAACAGCCAGTTAGAGGAAAATTGTTGATTGGGTCAACTTCAAATGGTCATAACTCTTAGCACAAAATGAATTAGGTGTCCCATGACATATGATATGATAGATAATTGAATCCTCTTTCCAACGCCACCAAGTTTGCTAAAATCCAACCTTCGAGTAAAAAGTTATGCTCGCTTTAGTGAAGACCTGCCGGACAGACTTGACCGACGGACCCAAACGACGGCCGGTAGATCAAACGACGGACCGTCGTTCCTTCCGTGGATGGGCTTCACCAGAATTAAGTTAGGGTTGTTTTGGTCCTTTTCCTATTTCGTTGGACCCCTAAGCTACGTTGTTTAGACTCTAAATTATGAGGTTTTAGTCAGTTTAAGCCTAGAAACATAACTAGAACTTACCTAAGTCAAATCATTGATCAAAACTTAGAAAATTAGAACGCTAAGAGGAGAAAGAAGTCAAGATCCCTAGTTCAAGAACGCAACAAATTTTCTTCAGTTCCAGCTCAGAAATCAAAGGATTTCTCCATGAAATTCGTCACCAGGTATGTGGGATTTCACTAGTGAGTTCCTTTCACCCATTAGGTCCCTAGTTTTCAGTCAGTTTCTTGATTCTCTTATTATGACTAGACCTAGGGTTTCTTGAATGTTAGAATTATTGGATTCTTAGTTGTTAGACTGATCCAAATCAGATTAGTATGTTAATATTCAGTTTATTGCATGAATTTCAGAACCCTAGCTATGTAATTCTTTAGTTCTTGAATTATACATGCTAGGTCAGATATTTCAGTTATTCAGTTATACATGTCTCATTTGTTAATGCATCAATATCAGTTTAATTGTTGCATACTCAGTTTGCATGTTCAGTTCGAGCTATCCAGTAACTTACAGAAATTCAGTCATAATGTGTTAATTACTTAATCCATTAGGAGTAGCATAATACCGAGTTGGACTACGGTTCAACGTACCCAAATAGTCCCAGAATTACTAGCCACGTAGGTTGTGAGTCACCTCTGTGGGCATCATTTCAGTGATCACGCCAGCATGCCTCTATACCTCCGGCCGGGTATATTGGGTCCTCTCGATGGGGCGTATACATCGGACTCCACATCTAGTTCATGTAGTTTTATTACCAGTTATTAGTAGCTCCCACAATTCACTCAGATTCTATTGCATTGACCATTTATCAGTATAGTCAGTATTCAGTTTCAACATGTTATAAATTGGTCACTACATTCAGTTATCTCAGTATTCAGTATCTATCCTGTTCAGATGATATCATTCTTTATTTTCTTTGTTCAGTTATATGTTATTTTAGTTGTATTCTATCCTGCATGCTCAGTACCTTTCAAGTACTGACGCATACGTGCGCTACATCTTTTCGTGATGTAGGTTCAGGTTCACAGCATCCAAATAACGCTTAGATCGGTTCCCGATCTCCAGTTCAGCAGAATCAGTGGTGAGTCCTCATTCTCCGAGGACAATAGTCATGAGTCTCGTTTCAGTATTATTTTTAGTCCTTTAGTTTCAGTTTTGCTAGACTTAGCTGGGGCCTGTCCCAACATTTCTAGTCAGTTAGAGGCTATTTTCAAACATAGATAGATTTAGCTTAATATTGAGTTAATATCTTCTTTGTATTAAACTCATCAGTTTTCAATTATCTCAGTTATAGTATATGGGTATTCCCCATCCTTTTCATTTTATTAATGATTTAGCTTCCACATCAGTTATTATTATCTTTAGTATGCTCATTGTTTTATTTGAAAATGTAATTAGACTGATTTTAAGAGTCGCCACTTAATTTTTAAGAAAAATCAAGAAAACTACTTTTTCAAAAGATTAAAACAGAAATCTAATGAAAATATTCAAAGGGGTTCGGGGTTCATATTAGCATTTCGGGAAAGGTTTGAAAGAACCCGAAATGCCCGCTAATACGCGGTTATTCGGCAATTAATTATTTGGCTAAATAATTTAACTTAACTTGAATTTAAGCAATATTTATAGTTAGAACCATTTTAAAGGGGAAAAGGGGAAAATAGAAATACTAACTAAGTGAAATACTTTTTGCAAAAATTATTCTTTAAGTCTAATTGAGGATGATCGATTTTAGCTAAATTGATAAAACACAATAGGCGTCTTACGGGGATTTGAATTGTTCAACCTTAAAATTAGCGGCAAATACTAACAAGTAAAATGAACACAGTAAAGTAGAGAGGGAAAGAGAGTTGGGCCCAAATCTGGTTTCTGTCCGCCTGGACCAGTATTTGGGCATATTTCGTTTTGGGCCAAAGGCCCAATTCTTGCCACCTATCCTAAAAACTAACAAGTGATAATAATGATTGCAATTGAAGGGCTTAGGCCCAAAGGTAACAAAATACAACTGGAAATAAAGGGGTGAGCCTTTGGGGCCCAAATCTGCCATATATACAACATATACACTAAGTGTATATTGCTGTATATTTGTATATCGGCTCCAATTCCTGTTCATCAATTTCGAGGTCCATTTCCTTGGTTCCAATGGATGGCCGACTCGGAAGGGAGTGATTTAAGCTTTTATGGCACTCTCGAAATGCGAGGAAGGAAAATAGGAGTTCATAGTGAACTCAGGTGGATTTCCACATGCATCAAAAATAAAAAATAAACGCATAAATAATAATTTGATACTTAAAAAAATAATTAATGGAATAGAATAAATATCGCTGCCTAAATATTACGGTAATGGTGGGACAATTTTCAATTTATTAACTAAATTGATAAGAACTCTACAAATTAAGCATGAAGAGACAAAGCTCATATAAACATACTTTAGGCATAAAAGGCAGTAGCCAACAAAACAATCCCACATTAAAATGAACTTTCTAAAAGACCAAAAACCATAAGTGTAAAAACGAAAAATTTAGAAAGCTTCCAAAGCCCTAAAAAAGAAATTCTTGCCAGGACTCAACAAGACAACACACCAACTGTCTCCAATATTAAAGTCACTTCCGAACTCTCTTTAATAGAATTATATAAATAAAAAAAACAAATGGTCAAGAACTGATTTTAAAAGAAATCGAATCAAGCAAATCTGCTAGAGTTGAACCCAAATAAATAAACAAATGTAAAATGAAGATACTAAAAACTTAAACAAAATAAACTAAGGTCCTACGCTTAAACCAAAGTAGTAAGATAAATCATGGATGCTAAAAAAAACTACCAAATAACTTAAAACACTTCAAATATTAAAGCATGAGCAACTTTAACACCCTTCCTAAATCTAACTGCTAGCAAGTTAGTCGTAACGTACTAAATAGATGATGAATAAAATACATTCAGAATGAGCAGGAAATTTCTTTACAGAAGATATGACAACCAAAACACCTGGATACAAAATAGTTCAAACCGAGTCGATATAAGCAAACAAATCGAACGCGGAGTCATAGATTTACATTATCTCCATATTATGCTATGCTCATATGGTAAAAAAACAAAGCTTGTTCTGAGGGAAATGGGAACTTTTAGTAGTGAAGACATGGAAATAAACGAGTTGATGTCAACAACATGTTTTGAAATCGAAAGAAAGTAAAACAATGAACGACTAAGGACGATACTTAGATTTGTAAAATAAATAAATAATAGAAAACAAAGTTCAACATTTTACTAATGGCATGATGTTAAGCTACTATTAGCAGAAATCTATAATTATGAACCAAACATATAAATAATTGAAAACCAAATATTACACATAAGACAAAACTTAAAGATTCAAGCTGCACAATAGGTAAGCTCAACATAGGAACCCGAATAAATTTTAAACTATTCCAAGTAGAACAAAACAGAGAATAAACTATTTTCGAAACAAAACGGGCTCATGTCGAAGCCAAGAAACTAATCCAACAACACTCTACTATTCCACATAGCAGCCCAATCACTATTAACTAGAAATAATCGAAGGTAAAGCGAAAGAACAAAAGAACGAGTACCTTCTTTTGAGCAGCGAAATAGGATGGAACGAGCAGGGATACTTTACCACTACGCGAACTTAGCCACGAACAACAGACAAAGGACTGGGGCAGAAACTGAGCAGCTACCTCGAGTTCACAATGAACTTATGAGGGAGCAATGGACGACACTAAAAAGACACGAAACTAAGATCCTAAATGAGATAACAACTTTATTCGGAGTATATTTCGAGTGTATTCAAACTACTTTATGCTTAAGCTATCCTCTGTATTTTCACTCAAAAAATCCCCCTTTACAATGGAGAAGAAGAGAGATATTAATAAGGGAAATTCTAAGGTTCTTTTTGTTGGGATAGAGGTGAGAAATTGGATGATTTCAATTTTTAAATTTAAAATATTTAGAGGATCTGAGTTGAAAGCTGCAACTCGTACTATTCTTAACGGATAGAGAAATCGCAGCTATCCGATTCCTTGGTGAAGGACAGAGGAGAAACAAGATGGCAACACCTGGCTCATTCTCGAACGGTCTTCGTACGGAGCTTGTGATAGGCACGAGGGAGAGGGAAAGGGAGAGGGTTGCGCGAGATGCTGGACTCGGGTTGCGTTTTCCTGGGCTGGGCGATTTCTGGGTTTCGCGTCTCTGGTTCTCACTGGAAGAAGAAGAACAAAGAGTATAGGGGTGGGGTGTGTACTGTTTGCTGTTGTATTTTATGTTGTTGTGTGCTACTGCTGATGGGTCTCTTTTGCTGGTGGGCCTCTTTAAATTGAAAGTGGGCTGCTGATTTGATGAGTAAAAAAGGCCCAAAAACTTGGCCTCCAAATGGGTTTAAGGTAAGGCAAGAGAATGAAGTTCAAAACTTAATCAAATCGAATTTAATTGGTGAATTCGATTAAAATTTAAATAAGACGAATTAATATTAATTAATTAATGAGCTTCTTAATCTTAACAAAATAAAATAATTAACTTACTTATAAACTAGAATATTTCAAAAATATAATCGTAACTTAACTACACTAATTTGATAAAATAGTTCAACAAAACAAAATCTTTTTGAGATGATTTTCGAATATTCATAAAATATACTAATTATATACATAATTATATAAAAGTAGTTTTTATTAATTAGAAATTATAAAATGACTAGAATTACTTGAAAATAACTAGAAAAAATATTTGATTTTTCTAATAAAACTAATTATTTTAAATCGTTTGAAATTGAAGAAGCTCAATGATTAATTTATATTGTGGAAGTCCAAAATTGGGTGTCAACAACTATCCCTCATTTGACTTGGATTGATGAAAGAAATTCGAGGCAAATGAAATTGACAAATCTAATTTTGATCGACTACACCTCTTTCTCTTAGAAAAAGGTTTTGGTACGGACTTTAGGAATTATGGCCGAACCCTGGAAATAGGTTTCCTACATATCTCAGGCTATATGAAAACTCAGGCCACTTGTAGTTCGATACGCTTGATTTAACGCACGATTTTGAAAGGACTCAAAAGTTATCCCGATATCGAATTATGAAGAGACCAAAACACTTGGGAATAAGATTTAAGAGCGAGTGTTGGAGTACAACCGAGTTTTCAACATTGAGCCCGCCTACATATCCTTAATCCTTAGGAATCAGGCTGTTTGTAGTTCGACTCGATTGGTTGAAAAGCAAAATCTATTATTCAAGATAACCTGCGGTACTAGAAGAGTGACAAATAAGTCGAGTTATGAAAAAGAAGCTTGCAACCTCTTAGCCATGAATGAGGAGCTCTTCACATCCATAAATAAGAACTTACACAGACATAATTTTCAAAGCTCTTTGTGTATTGTCACTCGGATTTGGAAAGTTGCCTCTGGTGGAAACCAAAATCCTTCGGATGCGAAACTGAAACCGGTAAATCTAAAGAAAAACCCACATGCCTTCTGATAGGGGTGTGGTTTGATTGTGGTGAAAGTCTCTCCTCAGCTTGAGCCCTAAGAGTTTGGCACTTCTCTTCGGACTATGTCCCAGTTCGCTGCTAAGAAAAAGTTTTACGTTGTGCTGCATCCTTGTTGATGTCATCCGCACCTGTGGTTTGACTTGAGAATTCATCCTCTTGAATGCTCTTGACAAAGATTGAGATAAAACTCATTAGCATAAAAATGTAATTCAAATGGAGAGATAACATCTTTTACCATGTTGACACTTAGTCGCTCTCCTCGAACATTTAACATCAGTTCCTTCATCTTGACGTTAGGCTAATAAAACTTGTATCTAATATTTGTAATATAATTATTCGAATGTACTCTTTCTTTGATAACGAAATAATAAAATATAGACTGATGTAATATGTTGATGGCTCTCTTGATGACGTTCTTGCAAATGAAAATAATGATGATGATTCTTCATTGGTAAGATGATATAATGATAGGATGATGTTGCTCCATCGATAGGATGATGATGATGATGCTCCATCAATAAGATGATGATGTTGATGCTCCATTGGTAGGATGACGATGATGATAGGACAATGTTGCTCCATCTATAGGATGATGATAATGATAGGACGATGATGCTACTCCTTCGATAGGATGATGAGGATATGATGATTAACAATGATCCATTAATAGGATAATATTGATGAAGGTCCATTAATAGTATGATGATAATGAAGAACCATCGGTAGGATAATGTTGATCCATTGATAAGATAATGTTGATAATCTATTGGTAGGATAATGTTGATGATCCATTAGTAGGATAATGTTGATCCATTGATAGGATAATGTCGATAATCCATTGGTAGGATAATGTTGATGATCCATTGTAGGATAATGTCGATGATCCATTGGTAGGATAATGTTGATCCATAGGTAGGATAATGTCGATGATCCATTGGTAGGATAATGAAGATCCATTGGTAGGATAATGTCGATGATCCATTGGTAGGATAATGATAATGAAGATCCTTTGGTAGGATGATGTTAATGAAAAATAAAGATTCGTTGGTAGGATGAGGATATTCCATTGATAGAATGATGATGATGTCCCTCTGCGTGATGGTATTATCTCATTTGATAATATTCTAGGAATGTCCATCCAAGTGGTAAAGACGATGTCCCTCATGGTAGTTCACATTACCGTGTCTGATATCAATGAAATTTGTGAATAGTCTTCAAACGTTCTTGATGCTGAAAAGTGTAATCTCGTGTCATCGAAGATGCTTATATATGTTGAGAGTGATGTTTTTACTTGTTTCCATTTTGAACACTTTGTTTTCGTTGTGACTTATGCTTTGCTGGGAATTTAAATGAGGTGTTGTTGCTCGTATTCTAAACTCTTTCTTTTTCTTCTGAAAAACTTAAATGACTTTCCTGCATCTACAGAAAAGTTGTCAATTTTGGAGAGCTCCTTGCCCTTTTGACTTCTCCATATTCGTTTAATGGAGAAATATGACGAACTTGAGGCAATCTTATAAACCTGCATCCACAAAAAAATTGTTAGTTTTTAAAACAAACTGATCTGTGTTGACTTCTTCAATCGCTTACTCCTTGCCTTGCTATCTTCAGTTGATCGCTCTGATCTCTTGCTTCTCGATAGACAAGACAAAAATTTTTATGCAAAAACTATTTGAAATATAGATAAAATCTTTAAGAAAAAGGTTTTCAAAAAGCTGTAATTGAAAACAGGTCACTGCCAAGTGTCATGTCACGTCAAGCTTAAATGAACATAATTGGTTCGAAACTATTGTGTGCACGATAGCTTTTTCTGGAGAATTCAAAAATCCTTAAAGCTCGGGAAATTTCTAACATGGTTCTCCCGAAATCTACTATAATCGGGAAGTTTTGTAGTTGACTCTGAAATTCAAAGGTGTCGAAGATTGTTAGAGTTGACTATGAACTTTAACGATGCCAGAGATCATTTGAAGCCAGCTTTAAACTTCTAATATGCTCAAAATATTCGAAATTTACTACAAACTTCTAGTGATGCTTGAAGGTATTTTTGGGGCCATCCTCAAATATTTATGTCCCAGTTAGATGTCTTGGGGTATCTCGAACTATTGATATATGACTTGTAGAATTTTTGAGACCCTCTCAAAAATTCTATCCCAGTTGCAACTCGCAATGTATCTTCAATCTTGACTAGTTGGAGAAAATATCTTACTCTTTAGAATTTTTAAGTCCCTCTCAAAAATTCTGTCCCAGTTTCTATTGCAAAGAAAAATAGAAATCTTATGGGAGATATGATCGAGCCGTTGTGGCACCTACGTATCCCGTTGAGGCAGGAATTAGGTCAAACGTAGTTCCCCCTCTCAAGGATTAACAAAAATAAGAAATTAAACAAGGAAACGACCGAGGCCGACATAGGCCGCCTACGTATCTCATTCTTGAGAATTCAGGTCGAACGTAATTCAACTACAAAAGAAAACATTAAAAGGGGGATAAAGGGGTGACCGAGACCGATATAGGCCGCCTACGTATCTCATTTTTTAGAATTCAGGTCAGACATAGTTCATTACAAACGAATAAATTCTAAGCATAAATGATTACAAGCAAATAAAGGCGGTTACAAGGAAAAGATAAAAATCGAGTCTTCAAACATGGTGTCTTTTAACAGCATATAAGTAGATTGATGACCTGTGAGATCCAATGTTCATGCTCAACCCTGTAATGTCATCAAACAAATGTATCAATGTGTTCTTTAAGCAAACTGATGAGTTCTCTCCCGTGCTTTGTCAGATATACACCCATTTTGATTTCTTTGATGCATTCATCATTTTCCTGATTCACTATTCTAATCTCTTCTAAATTCGGCTCATCGTAACTCTCGAACTGTCTGAATACCTCAACCAGGTGTTTAGGTACCATGATCATTTCATTGTGATCCTCAAATTCGTCTGCATCTACCCCATTTTGTTCATTCAGCTTGTGACATGACATGACATGATATTGACAGATTTGAAAATATTTTCACTGAAATCATAGACAGATACTGTTAGATAGCAAATATAAAGTAAGTAAAGCATATTTTCGCAATAAGGGAGGTTTTTGTTGAAATAAGAAATTAAGAACTTCATCCATGACGTTAAATCATTTTGCCTCTCTTTTTTCTTCAAAATTATTAAAAGGGGGATTAAAATATACTGAGGCAAAAATGAAGGAAATGATGGGTCTCGAGCCTCATCTGAAACACCACCAATTTTAGAAATAGCATATAAATTGTCTATGTCTACCAAGACGAGTGAGGAATCAAGAGCGGAGTGGATGTCCAGTTAGGAATTTTCTCCTTTGGCTCGGTGTCTACTATGACTGGTGTCTCAATCAGCTCTTCAAGCACAATATCACTTTCTTTGAACAAATTTTCGATTCCTTCCCCTTGACCATTTTGCATTGGAAAAGGCAGATATGAGTGAGGCAATGATTTTGGAAAAGCTTGATCGATCTTCTGCTTGTTCTGACCCTCCTTTGGCACTAAAGCAAAAGCTTGATAAGGTGCTACGATCACAAGTTTGGATTTCTTTCTTTTTGTTGGAAAGGCTACAACTTTCTCAATCTTCTCAAGGTTGGCTGAGATAATAACTTTCTCCCCGTTCATATCTTCTTTGACTTCGACCATATTAATAGTCACCCCTCCATGATTCGGCATGGGGTTACTATTAACATTAGGAGTGGCGGTCTGAAGAGTGACGACCTTTTGATCTATCAAGTCTTGAATTTTATGCTTCAAGTTGATACAATCCTCAATAATATGCCCAGCACCTCCTGAATGATAAGCACATTAAAGATCGGGTCTATAAAGCTTGGAGTTGACATTGATATTTTTTAGATCAATTGTCTGTATCAGGCTAGCTGATTTCAATCTCTCAAAAAGTTGTGTTCGACTCTCAACCAAAGGAGTAAAGACTCTAGAAGGTTTCTTCTCAAGATTTGGATGAAGAGGATAGTAATTATTTCCTAGATGTGAAAGCACTTGACGGTAATTTGGAGGATTTTGGTGAGTTGGTGCATGCGTTTGGAAATTTGGGTATTGTGGAGCTCGGTAACTAAGAGAGGTGTTTTGGTAGTGCGGAGGTGGAGTTTGGTAACTTGATTGGATATTTGAAAAATTAACTGATGGAGCTTGGTAATATGGATGGGTATTTTGGTAATGTGGAGGTGGAGTTTGGTAAACAAAAGGTGGAATTTGGTAACTCGGTGGTGGAGTTTGGTAATTAGGAGGTAGAATTTGGTAACTCGGTGGTGGAGTTTGATAATTTGATTGGGTATAATAAGCTGGATATGAATTTTGTGGAGCTCGAGGATAATTTTTGTAAGATGAGAATTTTCTGAAGTGTCCTTTTCCATCAGATGCGTAGGAAATAGAAGACACATCTTCTCTCTTCTTTATCAAAAATCCTGAAGATTCGGTTGAGGCGACAACGCGAGAAATCTTTCCGGTTTTAATCTCATCTTCGATAGCCTCACCTACCTTGACTATCTCTGCAAACTTTGCTCCAATAAGCAACATTATCCTGTCATAATACTCTGGCTCTTGAATGCGTGTGAACACTTCAACGATCTCCGTCTCAGACATTGGAGGTCAAACCTGAGCGGCCTCTTTCCTCCACCTATACGCATATTCACGATAGCTTTCAATGGATTTCTTCTTAATTCTCTCCAAAGAATAGCGATCAGGAACGATCTCCACATTGTAGGCGAACCGTTCGACAAAATCTTTAGCTAGTGCATTCCAGCTAGACCACTGTTTTGTCTCATGGGAGGTAAACCATTCCGACGCTTCTCCATTCAAACTTCTGCTAAAAAGCCGCATTAATAAAGCTTCATTCCTTCCAACTCCCACTAGCTGGTCACAGTAGTCCCTCAGGTGCGCCAAGGGATTCCCCGTTCCTCCGAAAGTATCAAATTTTGGCATTTAAACCCTTCCGGGAGGTCCAGATTCGGATGGATGCACAAATCCTCATAACTCAACCCATCGACTTCAGGAATATAGTGTAGCTCCTTCATGTCTTTCCTGATCTCTTCTTTCATATTCAGCTTGGCTGCCTCTTCCTTTGACCCCCACTCTCTCTCTTGTTCTTCATAGTGATCAAGCTCAAAACAGTTGGCATAGGTTTCATTTGGAATTGGAATTTGAAAAGTAGTATTTTGAGGCAATGACGGAGCACTTGAGGGATTTTGGGTATTTTGAGTGGCTTGGTAATTTTGGGGGAAAGTCTGGGGGTTGGTATGCTGATTTTGGTGATGGGGGAAGGTTTGGGAATTGTTAACATTTTGATTTTGAGTGGGAGGGCAAGCTTGCGGGTTGGCATTTTGATGAAGTGGAAGGTTTGGGGGTTGGTACCTTGAGCAGGAGGTGGCGCTTGGTAAGAGACAGAGGTATGATGGGGATTTGGGGCCGTTAGATCAATGATTAGGGGATTTTGAGCGGGGTTAGAGGGTGGGTTTTGAGCTTGTTCTGCGTTTGAAGGAGGAAAGTAAAGTGGAGGCCTTACGTCTGCTGGAGCATTAGAAGCAAAACTCGGATTAGGCAAGTTTTACCTTCTCAGCATTTCGATCCTCATTTTGGCAATTTGTTGCATCAACTGCATAATTAATTCATTTTGATCAGCGGCGGCGGGCTGACCCACGACAACATCAGTCAGGCTAATCTCGTCATTGTTATCACCCATTACCGCCTTTCCTTTTTGCAAACTTTGATCGGGGAAGGAATCTTTGGGGGCCTTAGATCTTGTGAAATAAGGATGACCAACCAGCTTATTAACACAGATCAGTTCTAAGTTCTTGACAAAGAAAAAAAACTCAAAAGATAAACGTGTTAGTCTATGTTGATGATAAAAAATACAAAATATCACACATATGACCACAAGCACATAAGAGTTGCTCCACTTGAAGATATACTAGCCCACGTATTTAGAGAAATGTCTAAAGAGATAGGAATTTGTCTATTTGATTTTGATCTTAGTGAATCAGAAAAGTTGACTCAAGTTGAGACAAAGTCGATTGTATCTTTCATTAACATAAATTTGATTTTCGATTGATATGAAACTATAATTTCTTTGTAAGAGTTGGAAGAAGATAAAATTTCTTAAAAATGGGGACCGATCCTTGAAAGACTGCCTACGTATCTCACTTCCGAGAATTCAGGTCCTGCATAGTCCGATTGCCTCAAATCTCTTTCTGAGTTGAGATGGCAAATTGACCTTTTTTCCGAGATGAGAAAGTAAGATTTAGAATTTGAAAGAGAAGTTTGATTCTTGTTGGGAAACTAAAGACTCAAAGAGTATTTGGACGTACTTTTGATAGTGACTTGATATTTATGCATAGGGGTTCTAAATAAATTCGAAGAGGAGTGAGCTATAATATCTCCAAATGAAGCAACATATTCACACAAGCAGTTATAACACATAAACAAATATGGTGCGTTCTAAACAGATATGTGACCCTTTTGTGCCAAGGGTAGGTCTGACGATTTGAAAGATGTATACGTCATTTGAAACATTCCATTGCCCCAAAACCCATATTTATACAAGTTTTGCGAATAAACCGAATGGGGATACATAATATGGGAAAAGGGACACAAAATACTCAGTGCCGCGTAGGGGTACAATTCTAAACTAAACTTCCATGAAAGGTTCTTCGCTCTTGAGCTTCTTGTCGTCTTCGGATGTCCACACTTTTGTATAGAATAGTCGCTTGTACAACTCCTTCTTTGACTCTAACAAACTAGAAGACTCCCAACCCCAGGAACAATGATTTTCAAACAACGTATACATCCTTTAAATTTAAACACATAAATATGATCGTTCGTTTAGATCGTGGGCCATTTTGGACTCAAGGTGGTCTTTCTAATGAGCCCAACACACCTTGGGTGTTGGGTCATCTTAATTCAATGCACTAAAAGGGATTTGGTTTCACTCTACACTAGTTGACTAAGAGTTGGTTTAGATAAGACCTGGTTACCCAAGTCGAACAAACTATAGGGTGAAGTCTAATAAACGACGTTGGATGATCACAAGCCAACTATTCGTTTATTACGTAAAATGAATTCAAATAGTGTTTTTCTGAAGGACATCCGTGGTAAGACACGTAATCGTCTTTTTTCCTAATGCAATCTATTTGCCGTTTGGCGAAATCGGATACCATGAAATGCAACAATTTATAACTTACAAGAATTGAAACAAGTAAGCAATTAAACAAATAGTCAAATAAGTTAATTTTAGGATTTGAACCCATTCACATCCCCAGCGTAGTCGCCATTCTGTTTATTTGAAAATGTAATTAAACTGATTTTAAGAGTCGCCACTTAATTTTTAAGAAAAATCAAGAAAACTACTTTTTCAAAAGATTAAAACAGAAATCTAATGAAAATATTCAAAGGTGTTCGGGGTTCATATTAGCATTCCGGGAAAGGTTTGAAAGCACCCGAAATGCCCCATAATACGCGGTTAACCGGCAATTAATTATTTGGCTAAATAATTTAACTTTACTTGAATTTGAGCAATATTTATTTGGCTAAATAATTAGTTGAATTTGACCATTTTAAAGGGGAAAATAGAAATACTAACTAAGTGAAATACTTTTTGCAAAAAATATTCTTTTAGTCTAATTGAGGATGATCGATTTTAGCTAAATTGATAAAACACAATGGGCGTCTTACGGGGATTTGAATTGTTCAACTTTAAAATTAGCAGCAAATACTAACAAGTAAAATGAACACAGTAAAGTAGAGAGGGAAAGAGAGTTGGGCCCAAATCTGGTTTCTGTCTGCCTGAACCAATATTTGGGCCTATTTCGTTTTGGGCCAAAGTCCCAATTCTTGCCACCTGTCCTATAAATTAACAAGTGATAATAATGATTGCAATTGAAGGGCTTAGGCCCAAAGGTAACAAAATACAACTTGGAAATAAAGGGGTGAGCCTTTGGGGCCCAAATCTGCCATGTATACAACATATACACTAAGTGTATATTGCTGTATATTTGTATATCAGCTCCAACTTCTGTTCATCAATTTCGAGGTCCATTTCCTTGGTTCCAATGGATGACAAACTCGGAAGGGAGTGATTTAAGCTTTTATGGCACTCTCGAAATGCGAGGAAGGAAAATAGGAGTTCAGAGTGAACTCAGAAGGATTTTCACATGCATAAAAAAAAAACGCATAAATAATAATTCGATACTTAAAAAAATAATTAATGGAATAGAATAAATATCGCTGCCTAAATATTACGGTAATGATGGGACAATTTTCAATTTATTTACTAAATTGATAAGAACTCTACAAATTAAGCGTGAAGAGAAAAAGCTCATATAAACATACTTCAGGCATCAAAGGCAGTAGCCAACAAAACAATCCCACATTAAAATGAACTTTCTAAAAGACCAAAATCCATAAGTGTAAAAACGAAAAATTTAGAAAGCTTCCATGCCCTAAAAAAGAAATTCTTGCCAGGACTCAACAAGACAACACACCAACTGTCTCCAATATTAAAGTCACTTCTGAACTCCCTTTAATAGAATTATGTAAAAAAAACCAAATGGTCAAGAACTGATTTTAAAAGAAATCGAATCAAGCAAATCTGCTAGAGTTGAACCCAAATAAATAAACAAATGCAAGATGAATATACCAAAAAAACCTAAATAACATAAACTAAGGTCCTACTCTTAAACCAAAGTAGTAAGATAAATCATGGATGCTAAATAAAAACTATCAAATAACTTAAAACACTTCAAATATTAAAGCATGAGCAACTTTAACACCCTTCCTAAATCTAACTGCTAGCAAGTTAGCCGTAACGTACTAAATAGCCGATGAACAAAATACATTCAGAAGGAGCAGAAAATTTCTTTACAGAAGATATGACAACCAAAATGCCTGGATACAAAACAGTTCAAACCGAGTCAATATAAGCAAACAAATCGAACACAGAGTCATAGATTCACATTATCTCCAGATTATGCTAAGCTGATATGGTAAAAAAACAAAGCTTGTTCTGAGGGAAATGGGAACTTTTAGCAGTGAAGACATGGAAATAAACAAGTTGATGTCAACAACATGCTTTGAAATCGAGAGAAAGTGTAACATCCGACAATTTAATAGAAAGATGAAGAAGCTTGAAATTTGAAAATTTTCAATTTTTTGGAAAGGATTTGAAAATCTGGAAATTTGGCTAAGTGTAGAAAGCCGTGATTTTTGGCCAACTTTGAGCAGTCGTAACTCCCAGCTCAGGATGAGTTAGGAGTAGTTCCAGTTATGGTTGTGAAGCTTGTGGAATGATCTTTCCAACGCCGCTGAGTTTGCTCAATTTCGAGTTCGTATGAGCGAGTTATGCCCGTTGAAAGTTGGGCAGTTGGCAGGGAATCCGTCCGGGAATCATTAAGGGCATTTTGGTCTTTTCCCCAGCTATTTCTTTTGAGGATGTATTGTGGTGTTAGGCTGATTTTTGGGTCATTTTGTTCCATTTTAAGAGAGTGAAGACTAGGTCTTGAGAGTGAAGAAGAGGAGAAGGAGAAGAGGAGAGGAGATCAAGAAGTTTCCGACAAGATCATCGTGGATTTTCGTCGGGGGTGATCCCTACCAAGGTATGTGAGCTTTTAGTGTTGGGTGATCCTTTCCCCCACACACCTAGCCCTTTTATTTATTGAGGAAGGATTGGATTCGTTGTTGAAGTTGATAGTTGTATTGTTTGGTTGGTATTTGAGTTGTAATCTATGGTATGTTGAGGGATTTTTGTGCTTCCAAGTGTATGGGCTGAAACCTTGTTTGGGAGGGTTTAGAGCTAGAGAAAAGGGGGACCCCAAAAATAGTCAGTTTCTCAGAAGCAATCGACGGACTAGAGGTACGGTCCGTAGATCGATCTACGGACCATCGATCCCTCCGTAACTCCACACTTAGAATCTTCAAAAATTCAGGTACTGAACCCTCACAGTATCATTCTACGGATCAACAGTACGGTCCGTAGATCAATCTACGGACCGTCGATGGACACCGTGGTTCCACACTTGGTCATATTTCCCTGAATTGTCCTCAATACCTTGCCTGCTGATCTACGGTCATGACCTACGGACC
>JAJOOD010012606.1:0-33940 GCA_029582525.1 Solanum tacnaense | reverse complement strand
AGAACTAATTTCATATATTCCTGAATATCATATATATGATTGAATAAATTTATGTTAGTTATTATGTATTAGAATTATTTGAATCATGATTTCTAGTTTATTAGCACACTGGAAATAGGGAGAAAACTTCTATACTATGCCATTCTAATGTTGAAACCAGTAGGCAAGGAAACCGTTTAGGGGAGTAAACAAAGTTGAGGCGCTGATAAGAAGGAAGTATCCGCTAAAGTACGATGCTAGTAGTGTCATGAGAACATGATAAACAAATAATCTAGTTCATAATTATCTGATATGAATTTAATCAATTATGAATATGATAGGAATGAATAATTGAAAATAAAAACCTGCATGATAAACAACATGACTACATACATTCATGCTGAAATAATAAAAAGTTATGAAACTTTAATCTTATATATACTTAAAGGTATAGAGATAATTGAATTAAGAAGAATCATATGGGAAAAATATTTAATGACGATGAATCAGAAGATAGACTAAACCAAATATGGTATGAAATAGATTTACAGGATCTATATTTAGATAATGAAAGAATAGAATTATATGATTTAGAAATGCAATATTCAGATTAAAATGAACTACGAATATCTACAATATTGGATAGAAGCTATGGAAGATATAAAACTGTTAGAACAATTAATGGAGGAAAATTTATATATGTATCTAAGAACCCAAGATATGTTATATCTAGAATATATCATAAATAATATTAAAGAGATATCAAGAATAAGACACTTAGCAAAAGAATATTATAATAAAACCTTTAATATGAATGGTACACCTACCACACTAACAAATTCCTCATCTACCACACTACCAAATTCCTCACCTACCACACTACCAATAATATCATGACCAAATATATCATGAATTCCGCACCCCCGAAAAATGGTATTATGTTGTTTCTTATATTATGGTTTACTTTATTCTTTGTGTATATTTCATGTTTATTATATACTCATACAATATTTTTATCTCCTCCTCAATTTCAGAAAATGAATTCAGTCGGGATCCACAATTGTGGATTTTAAAGGGCGGTTAGTACCTTTTCTATGTAATCACTTGAACCCTTACCTAGAGTCTATTGGTTTTGTAGATATTTTTTTTAATGGAAATGGGTCAAATATACCCTTATACTATTGGAAGTAGTTTAAAGATACACTTCGTTATACTTTTGGTCCAAATATACCCTTCCCATTATATTTTGAGTCCAAATATACCCTTTTATTATACTTTGGCACAAATATACCTTTAATTTTAACAGAAAGACACATGTTAAGCTTAGAATTTAATGAACCATCCCAATTTTAAATATCCAATTTGTTTAACCCACCCGACCCAATCAAACTTACTGTTTCTTCTTCTCTACATTGAACATCCTTTACCACTTCAACAAATCTGTGGAAATTATAATGGTGGCTCCCATACTGCTGGTGTTTAATTTGGTTTGGCATTTCAACTTTCTTTGCTTACACCTAATGTTCAATTGTTTGAAATTCCACATCGATTTGCCTCTTTTATTATGCTATCATTCAACCAGTTATCGGTTATAACAGTGAAAATTGCTCATTCTGTTTCAGAAGTCGTCAAACGTTCATTGCCTCCGACGCTGCATTTCACTATAGCTGATTTCCTCATTGGATTTGCCGCGACCTTGAATAGGCCTCCGGTTATCCCTTCAGGAAAGGATCTAAGCCTCGTACCATTGCTATTTTCATTGTTGGGTATTGGATCCTTGATGTTGCTAAGAAAATGCTACAAGTCGTTATTCAGTTGAGTTTCAGATCATATTTAATTGTAAAAGAATTCTCGATTATGCTAGATGAAGGGAAAGCTTGTGTTTCTAGTCATGATGATGAATCAAATTGGTATATTTTTTTATAATGATGACTACAATTTTTGGTGTATTCGATTGGAATTTGAGGAAGGAGATGGAGGGATAATCTCTGCAACTACTATTTTTTCTTGACACAAAAGTGAAGAAGATGAAAAAAATGGGTCGGGTCGGTTAGATGGGTGAGTTCCTATCAAAATCGAATATTTAAAATTGGGGATGAGTCAATTAATTCTAACCTTGACATGTGTCTTTCTAATAAAATTAGGGGAATCTTTGTGCCAAAATACAATAAGAGGGTATATTTGGAGCTAAAGTATAACGGGAGGGGTATATTTTGACCCAAAGTATAACGAAAGGTATATTTGAACTATTTCTAATAATACAAGGGTATATTTGACCCTTTTTCCATTTTTTTAAATTAATTAGTTTCCTACATCCTAAAATTAGGTGGCGACTCCCTTAAAATTCTTTTTTCTTTAAATGTTCTTTTAAAATTGATTTAATTGATTATTTTTTGAGTCACCATAACGTTGTGCCTTGTTTGAATAAAATATGGATGTCAACAAAATGCAATAGAGTTACACTGTGACGACAAAACATCAATCTCCATGACAAGGACTCTACATTTTCATAATAGAACTAAGCACATTAATGTTCGCTTCCATTTCATTCGTGATTTGGTTGCAAATGAGGAGATTGTATTAAAAACATAGCAATACTTATAAGCAATTAACTGATATATTGACGAACTCTTTGACAACAAACAAGTTAATCTATTTGAGGGTGTTTGCTTGGTGTATGTAACTTTGATCAGAGGGAAAATTGAACAACAATTCTAGGATAAAACTTATCTGCACTGGGTGTATAAACCAATCCAATAAATGCATGCCATGTGTTTAAATTTATAGTTCATTTTACTTAACCTTCATTAATTAACAAGTGTTTTACTTCATTAAATCACATAATAGTGAAAATTGCATTAGTTTGGTGTATACACCAGGTGTGGGTAAGTTTTTTCCGCAATTCTGTGTATGACCTTGTAACATCCCGCATTAGAAAGAACTAGAATTTGCAAGAAACTATTTTTGGAAAGAATAAATTTAGAAATTTTGGCAAGTTATTTTAAGTATGAGTTATGGGTCAACTTCAAACGACCATAACTTTCAGTACAAAAGCAGTTAGGTGGCCCATAAGATATCAAATGATAGGTCTTGGAATCCTCTTTCCAACGCCACCGAGTTTGTTAATTTTCGAGCTTTATGAGGGAGTTATGCCTGTTTGAAGTCAGACTGTCTAGTTAAGGAAAGTTACCTGGATTTAGGAGGGGTATTTTGGTCTTTTCCTTACCCAATTAACTTAAAACGAAATTTGGTAATATCTAGGGATCTAAACTGATTTAATTCATTTTTACAAATCTAGATTTACTCTAGGGTTTTGAGAGAAGTTCAAGAAGAGGAGAAGAGGAGAAAGAGTCAAGCGTTCATCAAGTTCTTGAGGATTTTCGTTGCGAATTTCGCCAAGGTTTTTACCCTTAAGAGGTATGTGAGTTCACATAGCATTGGGTTCGCTCACCCACACGCCAATCATGATTTATTCAAAGTAATTTCGTTCATGAAAGTAAAAGATTTGAGTTCTTGATGAGTTTTGTTGAAGTTTCATTCATAATCTTGATTGTTGAGGTTTTGATGAGTTCTTGACATAATCGTATGAGTTTTAAGGTTGTTTTTGAGTAGATTCTTGTTCACTAATGATGGGTATTCGAATATAAGTGATTGGGGAAGAAACCATTTGATTCTAGGTGAATTGGGGGTTAGAAAACGAGTACGGAAATTCGTCAAAATTTCTAGGAAAAAGGGTGGGGCGCCACGCCACTAAATGCACCCGAAGTCAGGTGGTGTAGTTTGGGCTTTGGGGAGCCACACCACTCAGTGCCCCCCAACCCAGACTCTATAGTTCAAGGTATGGCGCCCTGCGCCATTCAGTGCGCCAGAGTCACCAGGTCCTGTACCCTTTCCCACTTCTTTCTGTTTAAGTTCCCTCGAATCGTACCTATGTTTTCTAGTTGATTTCTACACTCTAAGGTACGTCTAAACATCATGAGTTCATCCATAGCATGAAATCATAACCCTTGAATCCAAAATTAAAATTCAAGGTAGAGCTAAGAGTCAAGTCTAGAGAGTTCTTCGAGTCTTTTCAAAAAGTCTTTTACAATTTCTTTAAATTTTTAAGAATTAAGCATGGAGTTTGAGAAAGAGTAGAGTCGAGTTCATTTCTTCAAAAGATTATATGGGAACTAAGTAATCCTAAAGAGTAAATGTTTTCACATTTATGATGAGACGAAACAGTGAATTCCAAATGAGTTTTCATGAGCAGTTCTGAGTACCATCTCTTTTAAGAGATAGATTTTTGAGTAATAATCTCAAACCACAGAGAAAGTTATGTATTTAAGCATATGAACTAGTTACATTTTAGGAGTAGTATTGAGTATTGATACAGGGACGAGTTCAGATAACTCAAAGTCTCCATAAACCATGTAGCCAACATGGGTAGAAAGGGTCATACTTTTTAGATGATTACTTACTGCTTTTTAGCATAGACTAGTGGATCCACTTAGTAGTAGGCTTTATAACCCGGAAAAGTATAGGACGGCTCTGGCAGGGTGAGGCAAGATGTTATATCATCACATAGGTCATAGTGATGGTTGTCGGTTAGAGAATCTCCCACAGAGTTACTTGTATTTTCATATACAAAACTAAGTTACTATTGTGTTTTTTTAATACACTGAGTTGTTATCTACATGTTCTAAAGCTTTTATTTATACTGCATCTTTATTACTACTTTATATTGAAATGAATTGAGTAGTGTTGAGACGAGGTAAGTTTCTTCAGTTCCATTTCAAGCTTATGTCTTCTTTTAGAATTCCCCTCACATGCTCATACATTCCATGTATTGACGCCATTTGTCCTGCATCCTTTATGATGCAGATACAAGTAACCAGGATCAACATCCAACGCTTCATTGATCCAGTTGAGCTTCAGAGTTGTTGGTGAGCCTCCTTGCTTCCGGAGGATCCCTTTTATTTGATTTATCATTCTAGCTTTGTTAGGATGTCGGGGGTCTTGTCCTGACGTCCATCTCAGTTATTAGAGACATCATAGATAGTTAGATATTGTTAGTTCATGAGTCTTTTCAATTTCATTCTGTTATGTTGAGACTTGAGTTGCCACTTTGGCTTGTTGAATGTTTATTTATAAAACATTCTAAGTTATCCTTTGAGTTACAATTTACTTTTTAAAGTGCTTTTATCATGAGTAAGTCTTCCGCTAAAAGTTAAGCCCGGCCAAGGGTTCACTTAGGGCCAGTAATGGTTCTCGAGTGCCAACCACGTCCAGGGTGTAGGCTTGGGACGTGACAAACTTGCTATCAGAACACAGAGTTCAAGAGGGAGTCTATGAAGTCATGTCTATAGAGACCTAGTTATCGGTGTGAAGCGCGCCACATCTATAATTAGGAGGCTGCAACATTTAGGAACTATCTCACTTTTTTCATACTATTTTCTGCGATAGAGTTTAATTCCAAAAAGTTTCCTTCTAATTCGTGCTTGCGCATGTATTTCAGATCATGCCTCCACAAAGAGCTGTCAGAGGTCGTCCCGCTAGGAGGAATGTTGAACAACAGTATCAAAGGGTACCTAGTGCACCAAAAGTGAAACCCCAAAGGGAGGTTACTAATGTTGAGTTTCGGGAAGCTATCCGAATGTTGAGTCAAGCTATGACCAATCAAGTTGGGTAACAGATAGGGGTTTTACAGGATGTGGCAAATACATCTAGGATAGGTGAGTTCTTAAGGATGAATCCCCCATACTTCACTTGTTCAAGTGTGAATGAGGATCCGAAAAACTTTGTAGAGGAACTGAAGAAAGTGTTTGAGCTTATGTATGTTGCTGATTCTGAGCGAGTGGAACTAGCTGCATACCAACTAAAGAGTGTTGCTAGGATTTGATTTGACCAATGTTAGAAGGGTAGAGCTGGTGGTGCACCGATTGTGAACTGGGCTATGTTAGTGGAGGCCTTCTTGGGGCGTTTCTTTCCCCGGAACTGAGAGAGGCTCAAGGCAAGGGAATTCCTCACTCTTAAGTAGGAATCTATGAGTGTGCATGAGTATAGTCTTAAGTTCACCCAACTTTCCTGTTTTGCTTCAGAGATGGTCGCTGACATGAGGATGTAACACCTCGCTATTCGAAAGAACTAGAATTTGAAAGAAACCATTTTCACAAATAATTAAATTGAGAAAGTTTGACAAAGTTAAGCTAAGTATGAGTTTTGGGTCAACTTCAAATAACCGTAATTCTTAGCTCAGTATGAGTTAGGTGTGCTAAAAGATACTGTAGGAAATATCTTTGAATTATCTTTCCAATGCCACCGAGTTTGATCAATTTCGAGTTGGTATGAGGGAGATATGTTCATTTGAAGTTGGACTATCTAGATAAGGAAAGTCAAAACCGGATTTTTGAAGAGTACTATAGTATTTTCACGACCCAATTAATTTATTTCATTTTTGGTAATTACTTAGGGGTTTAAACTGAATTGGGTCAGTTTACGCACTCAAAGATTTCATGCTAGGGTTTTAGAGAAAAGAACTCAAGAGGAGAAAGTAAGAGAAAGGTCATGATTCATCGTCTTTGTGAAGAATTGATTGCAGATTTCGTCATGGATTTGATCCTACGAGGTATGTGAGACTTTCATAACGTTGGGTTCATTCACCTACATGCCAAATAGGTTTATTTCAGCATGAATTTGTCCTAAAAAGATTGGAAGTTAGAATGTTCTTGATGTGTGTTCTTGAATTGCTTTCATCCTTGAATTTGGGTGGAGATTGAGGAGTTTCTTGAGGTTATAGTGTTGTTTCCTTGAGTTGATTGAGTTAGATTCTAGTGTATATATACTGGTACCTGAATCAAAAGAGAATTTGAGAAAAAAATTGAATCTAGGCAAATTGGCGTTAGAAAACGAAGAAGGAACAAGTCGGGAAAATCTGGGTACCAGGTCCATCGCGGACTTGTTCCTCAGGATTGAAATTTTTTTCTTTGCCTCACGGAGAGGTCACGAACCCTTCTGCCTCAAAATTTATTTTGTGACCAAATATTTAAATGCATCTCCACATCGCGAACTTGCTTCCAGACAATGATTTCTTGATCGTTTCTCATGTTTAACTATCTAAAAACACTCCTAAACATTATGAGATCTTTCCTATCACAAATCACAATCCTTGAATCCCTAAAATTAAATTCAAGGAAATTCTAGAGAAGTTCATAGAGTCTTCCAAAAGTCTTTTACAAATGTTTTAACTTTGTTTTAGGACATGAGTTTTGAGTTGAGTAAAGAGTAAAGATTGAAGTTCATTCCTTCAAAAGAGTATATCGGAACTATGTATTCCCAAAGAATAAAATGTTTTCACATTTAAACTAAAAAGGAAACTGAGATTTTCAAAAGAGCCTTTGAGCTAGTTTTCAGTAACGAATAAATGCTTTCACAATTAAGCAAGAGAGGAAACTTTGATTTCCAAGAAGAGCCTTTTGAGCTACGTTTTGATAAATTATCTTAAACCACAGAAAGAAGTAGTGGTTTTAAACATCAGAGCTAGTTTTATATTTTGGGAGTAGTATTGAGCACCGATATGGGGAAGAGTTCAGACAACTCCCAGCTCCCATAAACCATGTAGCCATCATGGGTAGAAAAGGTTCATACTTTTCAAATGATTCCTTAGTGATTTTTAGCGTAAACTAGTTGATCCACTTAATAGTTAAGTTCTATTCCCTCGGCAAGGTATAGGACGGCCCTGGAAGCGTGAGGCAAAACGTTGTATCATCACAATAGCTCTTAAGTGATGGTTGTCAGTTAGAGAAACTCCCACATAAGTATTTTGTATTAATATATACACAGAGTTACTTGTATTTTTATTTACATCCAGAGTTATATTGTATCTTCGCATACACACAGAGTTACTATTGCATTTCTAAATACACAGAGTTGTCATCTATTTTTTAAAAGGTTTTCTTTATATTGCATTTATATTACTACTTTATATTGAAATGAGTTCAGTTCAATTGAGTTGAGTTGAGACTAGGTTTGTTCTTTCAGTTCCCTTTTCAATCTTATGTCTTGTTTTAGAATTCCCTCTTGCATGCTCGTACATTCAATATAGTGATGCCATTTGGCCTGCATCATTGTTATGATGCAGTTACAGGCAACCGGGATCAGCATCCAGTGCATCGTTGATTCTAGTTGAGCTTCAGAGTTTGTTGGTGAGCCTCCTTGCTTTCGGAGGATTCCATTTTATTGCTTTTCAGTATTTTAGTTCATTAGGATGTCGTGGGTCTTGTCCCAACATCCATCTCAGTTTTAAGAGGCTTCATAGATAGTTATTGAGGAGTTCAACTTACTTTTTAAAGTATTTTATCATGAGTAAGTCTTCCGCTAAGAGTTAAGCCAGACCAAGGGTTCGATTGGGGCCAACAATAGTTCTCGAGTGCCAGTCATGCCTAGGGTGTAGGCTCGGGGAGTGGTAAACTTGGTATCAGTGCACAGAGTTCAAGAGTCCTAGCGAGTCTATGAAATCTTGTCTGTAGAGTCCTAGTTATTGGTGTGAAGCGCGCCACATCTATAATTAGGAGGCTGCGACATTTAGGAACTATCTTACTTATTTCATACTCATTTTGTGCGATAGGGTTTATCTCTAAAAAGTTTGTTCTAATTCGTGCTTGCGCGTGTCTTTCAGATCATGCCTCCAGGAAGATCTGTCAGAGGTCGTCCTGCTAGAAGGAATGTTGAACCACACGAACAAGAGGTACCTAATGCACCAAAAGTGCAACCTTAAGGAGAGGTCACTAATGTTGAATTCCATGAAGTTATCCAGATGTTAAGTCAAGTTTTGACCAATCAAGTTGGACAGAGAGATAATCGATAGGAAGGGGCTGATACTTCAGGGACCGTGAATTCTTAAGGATGAATCCTCCAAGCTTCACTGGTTCAAGTGTTACTAAGAACCCAGAAAACTTTGTTGAAGAGATTCAGATGGTCTTTGAGATTATGCATCTTGCTGGTGCTGAGAGGGTGGAACTAGCTGCATACCAAATGAAGGGTGTCACTAGAATCTAGTTTAATCAATGGAAGAAGAATCAATCTGAGGGTGCACCACTTGTGAGTTGGGCTTGTTTTTATGAGGCCTTCTTAAGGCATTTCTTTCCCCGAGATCTGAGAGAGGCAAAGGTAGGAGAGTTCCTTACACTTAAGCATGATTGTTTGAGTGTTCTTGAGTATAGTCTGAAGTTCACCTAACTTTCACGCTATGCTCCGGAAATGGTTGCTGACATGAGAAGTAGAATGAGTTTGTTTGTTGCTGGGTTGTCTCGTCTGTCTAGTAGGGAAGGCAGGGCAGCTATGCTGATAGAAGATATCGACATAGCAAGGCTGATGATCCATGTGCAACAGGTTGAGGAAGAGAACCTTAAAGATAGGGAGGAGTTTTGAAATAAGAGGGCTAAGACAGGGAATGAGTTCGGGCAGCAGAAGAGTAATGCCAACCGGTCATCTTTCCAACAGAAACAAAAGGGACCTGCTCCATCATCTGCTAGTGCACCTGCACCAAGGAACAAAGGTGAGTACAATAGTTAGAATTCACAGGGTTTCAGAGCTAGACCTACTTATTCTCAAGGTAGTATAGCACAAAGGGGTAGTAAGCCTCTTGCATGTGCTAAGTGTGGTAGGAGCCACTCAGGGATGTGTCATGATGGCTCCATTGTTTGCTTCAAGTGTGGCCAGAACGGTCATTTTATGCGAGAGTGTCCTAAGAACAAGCAGTGTAATGGTAATGGGGGTAATAGAGCCTAGTCTTCTTCAGTTGCTCCACCAAATAGAGCTGCACCTAGAGGTGCTACTTCAGGGACTGGCGGAGGAGCAAACCTCCTTTATGCTATCACTAGTTGCCAAGAGCAAGAGGATTCTCCAGATATTGTCACTGGTATTATCCAAGTCTTAAAATTTGATGTTTATGCTTTGCTAGATCCATGAGCGAGTTTATCCTTTGTATATCCTTATGTTGCGATGAATTTTGATGTCCTTCCTGAGAAACTTAGTGAGCCCTTTAGTGCTTCTACACATGTTGGTGAGTCTATTCTAGCAGAGAGAGTCTATCGTAATTGTATCATTTTCGTCAATTACAAGAGCACCATGGCTGATCTAATTGAGTTAGACATGGTAGATTTTGATGTTATTCTTGGTATGAACTGGCTTCATGCCTGTTATGCCTCAGTTGATTGTAGAACTCGAGTTGTCGCCTTCCAGTTTCCTATTGAGCCATTTATAGAGTGGAAGAGTAGTTCATCAGTGCCTAAGGGTCATTTTATTTTGTACCTTAAGGCAAGAAAGTTAGTTTCCAACGGGTGTGTGTATCACTTAGTCCGAGTTAATGACTCTAGTGTTGAGATACCTCCTATTCAGTCAGTTTCAGTGGTAAAAGAGTTTCCATAAGTATTTCAAGATGATCTTCCCGGAGTCCTTCCTGACAGAGTAATAAACTTCGGTATAGATATTCTTCTTTAGACTGGTCCTATATATATATTCCTCCATATAGAATGGCACCAACAGAATTAAAAGAGTAGTTGAAAGATCTCCTTGAGAAGGGTTTTATTTGACCAAGTCACTAACCTTGGGGCGCTCCGATCTTATTTGTGAGAAAGAAGAGTGGTTCCCTTAGGATGTGTATAGATTACCATCAGTTGAACAAGGTTACCATCAAGAATAAGTATCCTCATATGAGAATTGATGATCTTTTCGATCAACTTCAGGGTGCCACTTGTTTCTCTAAGATAGACCTCAGATCTGGCTACCATTAGTTAAGAGTAAGGGAATGTGATATTCGAAAGACAGCTTTCAGGACCCGTTATGGTCCTTATGAGTTTCTCGTCATGTCGTTTGGTTAAACTAATGCACATGTAGCATTCATGGACCTTATGAATAGACTATTCAAGCCTTATTTAGATATGTTTGTTATCGTATTCATTAATGACATACTAATCTATTCGAGGAATGAGGAAGATCATGCTAGACATGTCAGAATAGTTCTCCAAACTCTAAAGGATAGAGAGTTGTATGCCAAGTTCTCTAAGTGTGAGTTTTCTCTTGAGTCTGTGGCATTTTTAGTCCACATTGTTTCCGGTGATTGAATTATAGTTGACACTCAGAAAATAGAAGCAGTGCAGAATTGGCCTAGACCCACATCTCCAACGGATATTAGGAGTTTCTTGGTGTTGCCTAGATATTATAAAAGGTTCGTAGAGGAGATCTCATATATTTCGTCCCCTTTGACCAAGTTGATTCATAAGATAGTTAAGTTTCAATGGTGTGAAGCTTCTGAGAAAAGCTTTCAGGAATTGAAAATGCGGTTGACTACTGCCCCAGTATTGACCTTACTAGAAGGTACTCAAGGTTTTGTGGTATATTGTGATGCGTCCAGAGTTGGTTTGGGTTGTGTGTTAATGTACAATGGCAAATTTATAGCTTATGCCTCCAGACAGTTGAAAGTTAATGAGAAGAATTACCCAACCCATGATTTAGAGTTGGCTGCCGTAATATTTGCTTTGAAAATATGGCGTCACTATCTTTATGGTGTTCATGTAGATGTGTTCACCGATCACAAGAGTTTTCAATATGCGTTTAGTCAGAAAGAACTTAATCTCAGATAGAGGAGGTGGTTAGAGTTACTCAAGCATTATGACATGAGTATTTTTTATCACCCAGGTAAGGCTAATGTTGTTGCTGATGCGTTGAGTAGATTATCTATGTGTAGTAACGCCCATTTTGAGGAAGATAAGAAAGAGTTAGCAAAAGATGTGCACAGACTTGCACAATTAGATATTCGATTAACGGATTCCACAGAAGGAGAAGTAGTGGTGATGAATATGGGGCTGAATCATCATTAGTGTCAGAAGTGAAAGAGAAGCAAGACCAAGATCCTATTTTGCTTGAATTGAAGGCAAATGTTCATAAGAAAAAAGTAATGGCTTTTGAACAAGGGGAGATGGTGTATTGAGGCATCAAGGTAAGTTGTGTGTACCAAGGGTGGATGAACTCCAAGAGAGAATCATGGAGGAAGCTCATAGCTCCAGATATTCTATTCATCCGGGTTCCACAAATATGTATCACAAGTTGAGAGAAGTATAATGGTGGAACAGTATGAAGAAAGGCATTGCAGAGTTTGTTGCTAAGTGTCCGAATTGCGAACAAGTTAAAGTAGAGCACCAAAGGCCGGTGGTATGGCTCAGATTATAGAACATCCAGAATGGAATTGGGAGATGATCAATATGGATTTCATCACAGGTTTACCACGGTCTTGTAGACAACATGACTCAATTTGGGTGATTGTAGATTGAATGACTAAATCAACCTATTTCTTGCCAGTAAAGACTACCCATTCAGTAGAGGACTATGCCTAGTAGTATCTTCAAGAGGTAGTTGGACTTCATGGGGTTCTAATTTCAATTATTTCAGACAGATGTGTGCAATTTACTGAACAATTTTTGAAGTCAGTCCAGAAAGGCTTGGGTTCAAAAGTGAACTTAAGTACTGTTTTTCATCGTCAAACAGATGGTCAAGCAAAGCGCACTATTCAGACTTTAGAAGATATGTTGAAGGCCTGTGTGATTGAGTTCAAGGGTAATTGGATGATCACCTACCTCTCATTGAGTTTGCTTATAACAACAATTACCATTCTAGCATTCAGATGGCTCCTTATGAAGCTCTTTATGGGAGAAGATGCAAATATCCAATTGGATGGTTTGAGGTTGGTGAAGCTGGGTTGATAGGACCAGACTTAGTTCATCAAGATATGTAGAAAGTGAATGTTATTCAAGAGAGGTTGAAAACAATGTAGAGTCATCAGAAATCCTACACAGATGTTAGGAGAAGGGACTTAGAGTTTCAAGTAGATGATTGGGTTTACTTGAAATTTTCACCCATGAAGGGTGTTATGAGATTTGGTAAGAAGGGGCAACTTAGTTCTCGGTATATTTGTCCTTACAGAATATCCAAGAGGATTGACAATGTAGGTTATAAGTTGGAGCTACCACAAGAGTTCACAGATGTTCATCCGGTATTTCACATTTCTATGCTGAAAAAGTGTATGAGAAATTCTCCAGTGATCATACCAACTGAAGATATTGGTATTAAAGACAACTTGTCTTATGAGGAGATTCCTGTTCAGATTCTAGACCGCCAGGTTCGCACGTTGAGGACTATTGAAAGTAGCATCAGTCAAAGTTCTTTGGAGAAATCAGTTTGTGGAGAAAGCTACTTGGGAACCTGAGGAGGATATGAAGAAGAGATATCAACATCTCATTGAGTCCAGAGAAATTCCAGATTAAGGTACTAATTCTCTTCTTAGTACTCTTTAATTGATATGCTTGATGTGTTAGATTTGCTTGTTGGGTGTTTGAACTGACTATTTGATGTTACGCCCTTAGCCTACTAAGAGTAATCTCATTCGACGACGAATCTTACCAAGGGGGGGGGGGATATTGTAACACCTCGCTATTCGAAATAACTAGAATTTGAAAGAAACCATTTTTGGAAATAATCAAAATTTGAAAGTTTGACAAAGTTAAGCTAAGTATGAGTTTTAGGTCAACTTCAAATGACCACAACTCCCAGTTCAGGATGCGTTAGGTGTGCTACAAGATACTGTAGGAAAAATCTTTGAATTATGTTTCAAACTCCACCGAGTTTGATCAATTTCGAATTCGTATGAGGGAGATATGCCCATTTGAAGTCGGGCCGTCTAGATAAGGAAAGCCTATACCGGATTTTTGAAGGGTACTATGGTCTTTTCACTATCCAATTAATTTATTTCGTTTTTGGTAATTACTTAGGAGTCTAAACTGAAATGGTTCAGTTTACGTACTCAAAGATTTCAAGCTAGGGTTTTAGAGAAAAGAACTCAAGAGGAGAAAGGAAGAGAAAGGTCAAGATTCGTCGTCTTTGTGAAGAATTGATTGTGGATTTCATCAAGGATTTGATCCTACGAGGTATGTGAGACATTCATAACATTGGGTTTGTTCACCCACGTGCCAAACATATTTATTTCAGCGTGAATTCGTCCTATAAAGATTGGAAGTTTGAATGTTCTTGAATTGCTTTCATACTTGAATTCGGGTTGAGATTGAGGAGTTTCTTGAGGTTATAGTGTTGTTTCCTTGAGTTGTTTAAGTTAGATTCTTGTGTATATATTTTAGGTACCTGAATCTAAAGAGAATTTGAGGGGAAAAAATCAAATTTAGGCGAATTGGGGTTAGAAAATGAAGAAGGAACAAGTCGGGCAAATCTGGGTACCAGGTACACGTCGCGGACCTGTTCCTCAGGATTGGAAAAAATTTTCTCCGCATCACGGAGAGGTCACGGACCCTTCAGCCTCAATATTTATTTCGTGACCAAATATTTAAATGCATCTCCGTGTCGCGGACTTGCTTCCCGACAATGATTTCTTGATCATTTCTCATGTTTAACTATATAAAAACACTCCTAAACATCATGAGATCTTTCTTATCACAACTCATAATCCTTGAATCCATTAATTCAAATTCAATGAAAGTTAAGAGCCAAGTCAAGAGAAGTTCATAGAGTCTTCCAAAAGTCTTTTACAAATGTTTTCATTTTGTTTTAAGACCTGAGTTTTGAGTTGAGTAAAGAGTAAAGATTGAAGTTCATTCCTTCAAAAGAGTATATCTAGACTATGTATTCCCAAAGAGTAAAATGTTTTCACATTTAAACCAGAAAGGAAACTAAGATTTCCAAAAGTGCCTTTGAGCTAGTTTTTAGTAAAGAGTAAATGCTTTCACAATTAAGCAAGAGAGGAAACTTTGATTTCCAAGAAGAGCCTTTGAGCTAAGTTTTGAGCAATTATCTCAAACCACAGAAAGAAGTTATGTTTTTAAACATAAGAGGTAGTATTATATTTTTGGAGTAATATTGAGAACCGATATGAGGGAGAGTTCAGACAACTCCCAGTCCCCATAAACCATGTAGCCATCATGGGTAGAAAACGGTCATACTTTTTATAATATTCCTTAGTGCTTTTTTAGCATAGACTAGTGGATCCACTAAGTAGTCAGGTTCTGTACTCTCGGCAAGGTATAGGATGACCCTTGCAGCGTGAGGGAAAATGTTGTATCATCACAATAGCTCTTAAGTGATGGTTATTGGTTAGAGAAATAAGACCTAAATAATGATTTCAAACAAAATAGGCATGATCAATTACAACCCAACCCCAATTGCAGCAAGTCAACATAAAATTTACAATCGTAAGCTAAATTTAAAGACCGAAAAACCATAGCCTACCTAAATTCAAAGTGTGCACTCGAAAATCACGATTCAAGAGCTTTTCCTATTTAAATGGCCTTCTATCGCTGCCACACTATGAAAAACAGAATCATAATATCAAAATGAATGTTTTAATACAAAATACACAACAATTGGAGATGTATCCAAAATCAATAAAAAAAAATGTGAATGTTGAACTCGTAGTGTGATTCCCAAATTGACTTTATCATAAGGTCCATTTAACTCAATGAGCTTGTGTCTGAAAATGAAACAAGATTGAATGTCGAAAGGCATTAAACAACAACATGAAACAATATACCAAGAAGAACACCATTAATGAACTAGGCATTTCCATTTGAGACAAAATATACATCCACTCGATGGCCCCTACAAGTCCATGAACAGTCCAATACGAAGAACCACTAATTTCAAACCCCAACACTTGAAATCACCAAAAATGGAGGCCAAGTGAAGCTCTCTAAAATTAACTTTGAACCTTACGAATAGACGTTGATCGCATCTGCTCTATATTTAAGAGACTAGACAAAAGAGACCTTTTCAAATGCAAAGTAGGCTTGCGAATGTAGAGGTTAAACCTCTCTAACCTTCGTAAATGCATCCTAGGACCCGCAATTACGAAGACTAAACCCCCAAGCCTCTGCGAATGCAGAGACCAAGTCCACTAGTCAATGTGGATGTAACATGTAACCCACAAACGTGAAGAGCAAAAGTGGTTGCACAAGCTGATGCACATCAAATGGTTTTGCGCAATTTGAAAATCCCTAATGGGGTTCTCAGAAATCATCTAGAACATTGTGCACACAAATGAGACAGGCTACCTTACCAAATTTAGCCTTTTGGACTCAATATAAATGTCAAAACTTCCAACAAAGGTTGTCTCGACAAAAAGTGGATCCCAAAACTAAAAACCATTTAAAGGCAAATTTCATAAGAGGCATCATGATGATCCCAAAAGCCTATGGATCCACACCAAAGGTCCTTCTAGACCAAAATTGATGTTCTCGAGCTAAATGAACTATCAGAACTACATTCTGAGGCCATCTTCCTAAACTTTTGACTAAAGTAAACTATTTAGGTTTTAAAAGCTCCTAGACAAGAAAACTTGCACATAATCCAAAAAAACGATCAGGTGACCAAATTGTTAATTCCAGTAAGTCATAAATGACTTGGGGTTGCTATAGGAACACTATATATAATGAAAAGAAGGCAATAACAATAAAATGACTTGGAGGGTCATTACAACATCCACTACTAAAAGGGACTTTCATCCAAAAAACTAAGAGTCAAGAAGTACATGAAGGCTCAAACAAGCAAGGAAAGTACTCCCGCATCTTGTACTCAGTCTCCCAGGTAGTCTCCCCAAGTAGACGATATCTCCAATGGACCTTAACCACATGAATGTCTCTTGAACTCAACCACTGAATGTATCTTTCTAGAATAGCAACTTGTTCCTCCATGAAGGTCAAACCATCATACAACTCAATTGAATCAAACCCGAGCATATGATACTCATCAGGAACATACCGACAAAGCATAGAAGCATGAAAAACCAAATGAATAGCAGGAAATGTAAGAGGTAGGGCCAAATCATAAGCGAGATCACCACTAATCTGAAAAATCTCAAACGACCCTATATAAGTGGGACTAAGCTTCACCCACCTCCTAAGCCACATTACGCCATTCATAGGGACACTCAAAGGAATAACTGATCACCAACTCCAAATCTCCAAAGCCAGCATCTACGGTGAGCATAACTCTTACGGTGGGCTGATGTCACGACCCAGACCGTCGTGATTGGCACCCACACTAACCCTTCATTGGGAGAACTACTACTACAACCAAAGCTAAACAACTTAATCTAACTAAGACATTTAAAGTTACGGAAGCAGGTTTAAATGCTAAGGAAAATATAGGGAGTTCCCATAAACTCCAAAAAAAGTCTAACAACCAAAACTAACATTTGTGGAAATAACGCGTAGAACCTGAAAGTCAACGTACCAAAATATCTAAAGTTCAACCATAAGTCTAAACAAGAAGGGTACAGCCCCAAACTAAACAAAAGACTAACTAAAGTACTAGTCTAAGTACAAAATGTGGACGTAGTTAGAAAAGAGAACTCATGGCAGCCCGAAAGAATTGGCTCACTCTTGAATTCGAAATGATCACTGATCTTCTAAGCGAGGTCTATCAATAGCCGCATGAAGATGCCCTGTACTCAACAAAGAAAGAGCAAGTGCAGTATCAGTACACAACCACAATGTACTGGTTGGATCACACGGCTATCCCACTAACTGCAACATATATAAGTCATTACAACACAATAATATCATGCATACACCGAACATATACAATATTAATATCATTTATGAACAACGAACAGTTTCACAATTCTCAAATATCACAATTATATCAAATTAGTGGTCCTCTCATGGAATCCACACCCAAACTGTTAGTGTACCGATACGTGGTATCCGATCCAATGTTTATGCCGGAACGTGGAAACCGATCCCATATTTATGCCGGAACGTGGCAACCAATCCAAGTTAGTGTGTCAGAACGCATCACCCGATCCATTCAACAAGACACAGTCACAATCACAAAGTACATTCTCATAATAATACAACCAAGTCATGATTCATGGCATTCATCATTCATCTATCCTCATTTACAATTAGTGTGATCAATAATGCAACATTCACATACATACATGTATTATAATGAAGAAAGAACAAACATATATTATACCACATGAAATCACAACTATCACATACCTCGAACAAAAAATGAATTCTTTCCGCTTGTTCTTGGTCTACAAACAATCAATACAATTCTAGGATCAATAAACAAGACCTAATTACTCGGATTATATCAATAATATCAATCCTAGTCAAACTTATGATCCCCATACCCATATTAGGGCTTTTTCCACCATGATTTCCAGATCCAAATCCTCGCCCATCGATAATTATTTGCTAGATTAAATTTTACGGATCGAAAAATGGATTCGGGGAGTTAAAACCTTACCTTTAGCCTCAAGAATGGTGAAAAATTGTTAAGAAAACACCTGGGTCGTCTCCTAGCTCTCAAAGTCGAAAAGTGTAGAATAAAACACTTTTGGGGTTTATTTCCAACTTAAGTCGTGTATGTCCCGCCACAGCGGTACCACCCCGCTACAACGGCCCCGCCCTAGCAACAAAAATTCCCACCATAGCGGCTTGCATGAAACAGTGAGCAAATTTAATAATTCCAATACCCCCATTTCACAACACACTCAAAGACAGAAAAGCGTATAAGTGCAAAAAAGGAAAATTGTCTGGGCAAACAATCCCAAGGGAAGCTTCTCGCTAGTGCTTTGCCCCACTACTGAACATTGTGTTGCTAAGGTCAATAAACATCCTTAAAGTGGTTCCAAATGACCTTGAGGATGCCTCGGCACAAAACCTTTCTCGCTCGAAGGATCTATGAAAAGAACGTCCCAATATGAATTCCTATCCCATTAATAAAGTACAGATAAATAATATATTCCAAGTCTGACTTTTAAAGCATACGTAATGAAAAAAACCTTTGGCTTTGGACTTTCTGCTTTGATAGATATTTCCTCTCAAAATAGGTTCTACCTAACCCACTATGTCCTTTGTTTAATACCCATTTTCAGGAGCGGGAATCTTGAATTGAAAACCCTTTCTTCTGCCCTCAACACTTCTTTCGCTGACCCTATCCACCTTTTTTGAGGAATACTAGAAAAAGAGATGAATTAGCGGATCATAGGGCTAAGTCAAAGCATGCCTGAACCTTCTTCGTCGGAGATTGAGTTAATATACAATCCTACTTTGGAGACTTCCCTTCGGGATAGGTAGGATATGGTGCCACAAATTGTAGTCTACTTGGCATGCGTCAATTCTTTACTGGAGAAGCCTAGATCACTAGTTTTGGACTATCGAGAAACCCCCCTCTGCCCGCATCCCTAGAACTTGCTTTGCTTTTTTGCTTTAAAGACCTCGACTTATTCACACCTTTTATGATAGGGGAAATACTTCCGCACGAGTACTAATTTTAATGGCATAAATCAGCCACTTCTAAGCCCTTGGGATTTTACATATCAGCTTTAGAAGATTCAATTGGATCATTCTTGGCACAAAAGAATAAAGAAGAAAAGGTAGAGTGTGCTCTGGAACTCCAACACTTGCGTTGAACAAAAAAGGCTCAATATTTCACTATTCAGGAGTAAGAAAAACCAAATGCGATCTAAGCAAGACGCGCTGGAATTCCATTCTATAGGGAAGGAGGACCTACTGAATAAGTCTCCAATCAATCGTAGGCGGGTGAGAAATTGGATTTGCCTCTTTCATTTAGTGTTCATTGTCGAATGGATGCTTAACCCCCACCCCCAACTATGGGGTAAGTCACACTTTAACTTCATTCCTTAACCTAGGCCTCACATCGATCGTTCTGTCCACTAAACTCATCAATCAACCTTGACTAAGCATCATATACTTGGGATAACTAAGCACAAGAGTTTGTAATGAATGTTTTTATTAGTACTTAAAATAAGCTTTATTCTTCTTAGCCAATTAACCACTTCTCACTTACTTACTAATTACTCATTAAATATCGTCTTGAACAAGGAAAGCGGTCCCTTACCTTCTCTATTTCCTTCCCTGTGATTGACTTCTTTTCTTTCCTTTTTCAATACTTCAAGAGGAAGATATCGTCGGGTTCAACTTCCACTGGTGATGGCAATTCCATCTTGAAAATAGTATATTCCGTTAAATCTAAATATTCTAATAATAAGATCGAATCAATTACTATTTGAAAAGAGGATATCATCATACTTGGCTTTCCTAACCTTACAACTGGCACTGAGACTTTACTTTTTCAAGCTGGAAATAGGGAACTCCTTTTTGGAACTGCCTTTGATCTTAGGCTTGAAGCTACTACAAAAGTAATTGTCGGGGTTTTCGCAATCGGAGAAGCCTAAATCTGTGTCAGAGATTAAATTTTTCTGGAATGAGCTTCTACATAGGTCCTTCCATAAATGGGCTTTTCCAATCTGTCTAGCTTCGGTGTGTTCTTTGCTTAATTAAAGGGCATCTTCCTTCTACTCCGGTCATTCGGGTGGTCAGGGGAACTGTCAAGTGTAAAATCTTTAAGAGATAGGAGGGAAGTGATATATTATTTCATTCTCAAATACAGACGGAGTTAGCAAAGGAAGAGGTACAACATAAGCAAGTAAGCGGGTCACAAGGAAGTCGGATTCCAATCACAGTGAGTCATGTCGCTTTCAAGCCAGTAGTAATCATGTACCAATTTATGTCTCTGCTTTCAAAACTGCCCTTTCTATCTTTGAACGAATCAGCTCTTAGGACAAAGTTTGGAATCGTAGAACAAAGACAAGACTCTATCACTTGCATGGCCAGTGAAGAAGGCATCTCAGAAGAGGAAAGTAGATTGGGGCTAGACCGAATAGTGCATTGCAATTCCCATTTCATTGCCTTCTATCTCATAGTACGAAGTAGAAGATAGGGTGTTAGTTGTTTCATGGTTCCCAACGGGACGTAGCTAACCCTTCTAAGATAACCAAGCAAAAAAAAGCATATTCTAACCATGGGACAATCAATAATAAAACAGTGAGACCCAACCTGAAAGAAGAACCAAACCTGACAGCGAGAGGAGAGGAGAGACCATTTTCATGAGAGAGGGATGAGAAAGTGACGGATTAGGCAAAAAATAGGTAGGCCTTTTGAGCGGTCATATAGGGGCCTTGTCGAGACATCATTCTTCCCTAAGATTTCAGAGTCCGATCGAAGCGAGCAAGAGATAGAGGAATCCTCGCTCATAGATGTGAATTGAAAAAGCAAGCCCGAATTCTTTTTAATTAGGCTCTATAGTCTGGTCCCTGTCCCTGGTAAGGTCTGATTGTTATCCGTAAGTCTTGTTTTGACCGCAGGAAGGTGAAGTTTGCAAAAGTGCTTATTTGGTTGGGAAGAATAGGACTTCTGACTTGAAAGAGAATATGTAGCCCCTGCCTTGATCCACTTGGCGCCATCCTTCCTTCCAGAGGAGTTCAAAAATACTATGATGGTTTCGTTGCTTTATATGTTTATTTTTTCTTTTTTTTTGTTTGTGATTCAACAATCCCAAAGTTTCTTTTTAATCTGATCAAATAAGGAAAAATTATTTTTTTTCGTACTCTTTCATAACATAAATATTATTAAGAACTCTCTGGCATGAAAACAAACAAAGTTTGTGACGCTGAGTTGAACTCCCGATAGATAAGAGAAAATCAGAAATACCCCTTATCTCATACTGCTCTCTCGATACAGAATTTAATGTTTTGAAAAAAAAACAATACAAAAATTTCTCGTATCGAATTCGAAGTGCCATGCTATTATTACTTAGTATTCATATGGAGATGGCATCATCTTCTTTTTTCTCTCAAATAAAAACCTCATTGGCGCCAAGCGTGAGGGAATGCTATACGTTTGGTAAGTTGTTCTCCGGCCAGGATAAAAGATCTCATTGAAGCAACTAATCCTATGCATATTGTATGGATATCTGGTCGCACATATTGCATAGTACCATAAATGGCGATCCTAGGTATTACCCAGCCCCCAGGAGAGTCTACAAACAAATACAGCTCTTTTTTCGCATCCTCCATACTGAGATACATCATAAGACCAATAAGTTGGTTCGAAAGGTTGGTACTAATCCCTTGGCCTAAAAAAAGTAATCTTTCTCGATAAAGTCGGTTGATTAGGGTAAAATTGTATCCCTTAGAAATCGTACATGCGCCTTTTGATGCATACGGTTCAAAAAAATTGTGAATCAATGTATAGGTTCCAAACCTCTTTCTTTTTTTCTACAAGGGTTCTTTCTTAATTTTAACGAAAGGGCTTTTCTTCGATTCTTTAATAAAAATGAGTTTTTACTCCTTTTTTATATTTTTGATTTTCTATTATAAAATTTGAAGTTATAAGAAAGGGTCATTCAACTTATCAAATGAACTTGTCATTGATGTATTCTTTCATCGAGATTTAATCCAAACCGCGATGGTATTTTCTTGTTCCTGAATGGGTCTGTTTCATCTTTTTAGGTTTATGCTCTACTTCAGGTAAAGATCCGCCTGATTTGGATTTGTACATATAGGAAAAATGCTCTCATTACAATTTCTTTTTGTATTTATTTTTTTTCAATTCAATTTAAACAAGTATTTATTAGAGTTGAGATAACTTTGCTTCACAATTAGGATCTCTTTACAAAGAAAAAATATGAATAGAAATCATAGAAACCTTACCAATACAAATGGGTTTTTTTCTGAACGGAGCCTGTATACTTCATTTATTTAGTCCAACCAACCCAACCATAACTTATTCTAATTGATAATAGTAATATGAATCCCCTAAAAATGAATCTAATTGCACTTCACGCTCCAATTTTTTAATGATTCAATTTATATTTCTTGGGCGAAATGGGGGATATCTCAATCAGAGGAGAGAACAGGGAAACACCATATGACCCAATATATCTGACAAGTCACACTATACGTCAACCAAATATGAAATTGGATCTCTAGGATTTTGGAATAGAACTTTTGGAACACCAATAGGAATTAAATGAAAGAACGAATTAAATACTATATTTCACTTTGAGGTGGAAATATAACAATTTTTTTATTGTCTTTATAATACTCATATTTGTTTTTATCGTATTTATTTTATCCATAGATTCTCAAAATTCATAAAGAAAGACAGAATGAACAAACTCAAATTATTACGAATAGGTCTTTCTAATGATAAATAAGTATGGACTCATTCGCTCATAGAAAATGGGATCAACTCCCCCATTGCGTATTGGTACTTATCGAGTATAGAATAAATATGCTTCTCTTTGTTCCTATGAACATAATTGTTCCATTATTACCAACAGAATAAAAACCCTTGTTTGGAAATAATTGACTCAACAAGAGTGGTCCATAGGATAGTCATATTATAGTCTTTTCCAATGCAATAATGTTACCTAGTGTTCATTTATCTTTGATATAATGGGTATTTCAATGGGTTTGTCTTGGTATCGTGTTCATACCATTGTATTGAATGATCTCGGTCGGTTGCTTTCTGTTTATATAATGCATACAACTCTGGTTGTTGGTTGGGCCGGTTCGATGGCTCGGTATGAATTAGCGGTTTTTGGTCCTTCTGATCCTGTTCTTGATCCAATGTGGAGACATGGTATGTTCGTTATACCCTTCATGACTCATTTAGGAAAAACCAATTCATGAGGCGGTTGGAGTATCATAGGGGGACTGTAATGAATCCAGGTATTTGGAGTTACGAAGGTGTAGTGGGAGCACATATTGTGTTTTCTGGCTTATGCTTTTTGGTACCTATTTGTCATTGGGTGTATTGGGATCTAGAAATATTTTGTGATGAATGTACAGGAAAACCCTCTTTGAATTTTCCAAAGATCTTTGGAATTCATTTATTTCTCTCAAGGGTCGCTTGATTTGGTTTTGGTGCATTTCATGTAACAGGCTTGTATTGTCCCGAAATATGGGTGTCCGGTCCTTATGGACTAACGGGAAAAGAACAACCTGTAAATCCCGTGTGGGGCGTGTAACCAACAGCATTTCAAACTCAACAGAATCGACGAAACAACCAACGGAGGTCATCTCGTCAAAATGTTGAACATAGTCAACAGTTTCAAAGAACTAACAAAACAACACTAAGAGACACAAAGTCATCACAAAAGCCTTGAGGACTGATCCAAAGATCGTTCTACACCAAACTCGGCGTTCAAGAGCTAACCGTGCTAAAACACATTGATTCTGAGTGCATTTACCAAGAGAGTTGACCGAAGTCAACCTTTATGGAAAACTTAAAGGCTAAAAGACCTAATCGCACCAACTCCAAACGAAAGCCTCAAAACTTGAACCGATCACACACTAGACAAAAATGACCCTCTCAAAGCTGATGAAACTAACAAAATTATGAACCGACTTAAAAAATCTTCAGATGTTGACTAAAGTCAACTCTTAAATCATAAGGCAACTAAATTTAAAAAAACTCACACCAAAATCAATCGACTATTCTGAGAAGTATACCACCCCTCCCAACACCACGCAAAAGCTATAAAGAAGGCGCAAAATAGTAAAAACATGCAAAAACATATAAATGACCTTGAGGGTCATTACAAGATACGTGTCCTCGGGATCATCAACAAACTCTCCGTTAAGATCACTACCTCACCATCCTTTGGTGGGACCTCTTTACTTTCATAGGAAAATATTTATTTTGATTATCAATAGTAGTAGTAGTAGTCCATTAGTACTTTTGAGGTAGCCGTGGGTCTTGTCCCGGCACCTACCTTCAGTTTAGTAGAGGCTTCATGGACAAAGTTACAGAATCTGCTCAGTATTTCCTATTAGATGTTCCAAACATTTTCATTATCTATATTCAGTAGTTTAAAAAAATGCATGATATCTTAGCTAAGTTTCTTTGAATTCTCATCATTAAAGTTTCCGTGTGTATCTGTTTAGTCTCTTTCTAAGTAAGCAGCCAGGTCAAGGGTTCACTTGGGACCAGCATTTGTTTCTGAGTTGCGACCACACATAGGATATAGACTGGGGGTGAGACAAACTTAGTATTAGTGCCATGTTCAAGTCTCCTAGGATATCTATTAAGTCATGTGTAGTAGATTCTTTCTTATCGGTGTGAACCACACCATATCTAGAATAGAGAGGCTACCGTACATTAAGGAATACTACCCTTCTTTTATACTCTAATCCCTGCGATAGAGTATAACTCTATAAAGTTCCTTTTAACTCATGCATTCTCTTATTGCAAATCATGCCTTCAAAGTGAACCACTAGTGTAACACTCCGGAAACTAGAAAGTTAAACTAGAGCTTAACATGAGGGTTAGAGTCGTAAACGTACCTCCTCGTACCTAAAAATATAAAGTTTCATGTTAGAACATCAAGGTACGACCCCCAAGGACCAACCATGGGTCCTTAAGGGAAAACCATAGAAGGCTACCTAGCAGTGACCCACTCCTCGTGGGTCAGCCCACGCCCCGTGGGTCAGCTCACGCCCCGTGAGTGAGGGGTCGTGGGTCAAGCCTGCAAAAACAGGTCCTTGAACCTCCACCCTTGGTTCACCAGCACACCACATGGGTCCATCAATGGACCATGGTCGTGTGGTCGTGGGTGAGGCCTGAAACTTCCATTTGGCAGTTACACTTAGGAGCATTATTGGGTTTTCCAGTTTTAATTAATATTAAGTGATGTCATTTTACACTAAATTAGACTAACTATATAAGGTTTTTAACTCCTTAAATTAAGGCATCTTTCTCATAATTCCAATTCCCATAAGAAAAACCCAAACCCTCTCCAAAATTCTCTCTCTAGAACTCCAAGGAAGAAGAAGAATGAAGGTGAAGCTAGGGTTGAAGGAGAAAGGTTTTCTACCCAATTTCATTTGAATTCATAGATAAGGTATGATAGCTCTTCATCAGTGGATAAAATTCATCCATGGAGTCCCTTCAAAACTCAATTTCAAAGATAAAAACATCCCCAAAAGCTAGGGTTTTGACTCCAAGTCATGTATTCCTTTCAAAAATGATTCTAATGCTTTAATTACTTTATATTATGATTAAATTGATGATTTATTATAGTTTTATGATTAAATCTCCCAAAAATCCATGAGATCCCCATATTCCCAATTTATGACCTTGTGTGTGGGTGAATTGTAGAAAGTAGAGTATTATGAGATTATGCTTATAGTAATTGAAATAATTAAATCATGTTATTATCCATGTCTAATGTAGTAATTCTAGATGTGTTGATTGAATATGATCTATGGTCCTTGAAGGGTAAAGTATGTGGATTATGCATGATTATGAGATTTATGTATATGATTTATGAACAGTTTGATAGTAAAGTGATTATGATTATGATCTAGTTGTTGTGTTGTTGGAAGGTTATCCTCATGTAAACACCTATATATGAATATGATATGATGTGAAAGGTTTTCTCACAATATGATGATTCTAAGGTTGAAAGGCTATTCTCACGTATTGAATCTTTCAGCTATAGTATGAATTATGTTGGATAGAGTGATAAGACATTCTTCCATGAATATCAACTTAAGTCGAGACTTAATATGTAATCTATGGGAATTAATGCTTAGCACCGAGTGGATATGAATATGAGATGGAAACTTATACGATAGTTGAGTCCGGCTTCCCAATGAAAGCTTTTACATTGGTTGAGTCCGGCTTTCCAAATGGGTTCCTTTTACCTTAGTTTAGTCCGGGTTCCCAAAGTATGTATCTCATGAGATGGAAACCTTCTACCTTAGTTGAGTCCGAGTTTCTAGTAGCAATCTCATTATCCCATAAACTGTGTTCCCACATAGGTAGTTAGCTAGTGGATCCACCTAAGCTAAGAGTATGGTTCTACCTTAGGCAAGTAGGACAACCCTTTTTCGGTGTGGGATACACACTGGATTCCATGGTAAGCTCACATGGTCTATGTCGGTTAAGGCTTATTCCCCATTATGATAGTATGATCAAGAAGATGATTCATGAACTATAGTTACTCAAGAAGCTTTACTTAGTATGGGTGGGATTATGGGATCTTATTCAAGCATTGCACAAGTATGCTTTGAGGGTAAGTATGATATGTTCCTCTTATGATATGATGATGTATGAGTTGATTATGCTTATGACTTATAATTTTCCATTATCTTCAAAATGGAGATTTAACTTAGCAAATGGCATGCATTCTACTAAAATGTCTCTTTTAGCATGTTTTCATGATTGTATACATAGCTATCATACTTAGTGCATTTTTGTACTAACTCATATTTTCCTACATTTTCACCACGTGTATGGTCCGGTTCTCAAGGTGGTCCCCATTATGGTTAGACTTTGGATTTACTCATTTCTCCTTGCTTGTTGGTGAGTTCTCATAATTCGAGGATGGATATCTTCATTTAGTTGTTTCATTCTTGTATTTGACTTTTGGATTATGTTGTATGGGTTGTGACCCTCTTTGATTCAAGAATTGTAATAGATGGTTAACTGAGACAAGTCTAGATTTCCGCTTTCCTTTATGAAAATTTTGGACTTGAAATGCGTATTTACTCTTTATTCTTCTATGCTTATGTTATGATATGATAAGTGTCTTACATGGTGCCTTTCGGGGTTCTATGTGCCTTGTTACGTCTAGGGGGTACCCTTGGGTCGTGACAACTAGCCATCAAATACTGCAAGTACTGAGGTTCCCACCAAAACAACTACAACCAATCTTCTTCTACCAACTAGAATGTTAACCAAAAATAGGTTACGCCCTGTGGATCAAGGCACAAGTGTTGAAACTCAAAGAGTGCCTACTAGTACTACAAGGATCCCCCAGACACCTACTCCACACCCGACCCCCACTTCATAAGTAGATTTTAGAGGAGCTATTCAGATGCTCACTCACTTGGTGGATACTCATTCAGGTCGTTAGGGCACCACAGTCACTAACTTTAGTTTTGAAGAGTCGTCCAGCTGCAACAAGGATCTGGGATTTCCTTAGGATGAACCCACAAGTATTCAGGGGATCCAATGTAGAAGAGTATCCTCAGAACTTTGTTGATGAGATGTGGAAGATTCTTAAAGCAATGCATGCTACCAAGACTAGAGGAGTTGAGCTTGCTACTTATAAACTCAAGGATTTACCGAACATCTAGTATGAGTAGTGGGAGGAGTGCCATGGTGAGGATGCTGATGCGGTTATTTAGGATGAGTTTTTGGATGCCTTCCTAGATTGTTTCTTTCAACCAAGAGTTATGAAAGGCTTAGGCAGAAGAGTTCGTGAATTTGATAAAAGAGGAAATAAGTGTGAAGGAGTATGGTCTCAAATTTGTGCAACTTCCCCATTATGATCCAACGATGGTTCTGTACATGAGATCTAAGATGAGGAAGTTTGTCTCTGGGTTAAGAAAGTAGGTTAATAAGAAGTGCAAGGTTGCCTTGTAGATCAATGACATGGACATCTCCAAGATTAGGGTGTATGCCCAACATGTTGAGGAAGACAAGTAGAGGTATGGAGAAGAGTACCAAAACAAGTGGGTGAAGTCAGCAGGTCACGAGCCCAATCATCAAAGGTGTAGAAATAGCAATAAGTCCTTCTTACAGAAAAGGTCATATTGACCTGCCTCATCGTTAGTTAGTGCACTTGCATATTTCAGAGTAGTCAGAGCTTTAGAGCTTAAGGTTCTTAGTCTCAAAGTAGTGTGGCACAAGGATCTACTCGGAACCCACTTTGTCGTTAGTGTGGTAGGCCTTATTGGGAGAGTTTCATGATGACACAAGTGGTTGCTATAAGTTTGGACATATGGGTCACTTTTTGAGAGACTGTTAGAGGTGGTAGCAAGGTAATCAGGGGAAAATGGCTCAGTCTTCTTCAATGGCTCCATCAGGCAGGGCTGCCTGAAGGGGGTACTACATCAAGAACATGCACATGGTCAAACCATTTGTATGCTATGTCTAGTCTCCAGGATCAGGACAATTCTCATGACACCATCACTGGTATGCTTAAAGTCTTTTCCCTTAATCTTTATGCCTTACTTGATCCAGGACCATCTGTATGCTATGTCTAGTCTTCATGATCAGGACATTTTGCAATACGTAATAATTGGTATGCTTAAAGTCTTTTCCCTTAATGTTTATGCCTTACTTGATCCAGGTGTTAATTTGTCTTTTGGGACTCCATATGTAGTGATGAAGTTTGGGACTTGTCTCGAATGACTTCTAGAGCCTTTCAATGTTTATACGCATGTTGGTGAGTCTATTCTAGCAAAGAGAGTCTATAGAAATTACACCATCTTTGTCCATCACGAAGACATCAAATTGACTTAGTCGAGTTAGATATGGTGGATTTTGACGTTATTCTAGGCATGTACTGGCTATATGTTTGTTATGCCTTAGTCGGTTTAGAACTTGAGTAGTCAAGTTTCAATTTCCTCATATTCCAATTTTAGTGTAGAAAGGTAGTCCGGTAGTGCCTAAGGGTCGTTTCATTTCATGCCTTAAGGATAAAAAGTTCTTCTCCAATGGGTACTTGTATCACATAGTCAGAGTTAGACTCTAGTATTGAGACACCACCCCTCAAGTCAGTTCCAGTTGTGAATGAGTTCCCAGAAGTCTTTCCCAATGATCTTCTCAGAGTCCCTCCCGACAAGTTGATAGACTTTGGAATTGACATCCTCCTCGATACTCAACCCACCTGTATTCTGCCATATAGAATGGCATTAATCGAGTTGAAATATTTAAAAGAGCAATCGAAGATCTTTTAGATAAGGGTTTCATTAGACTGAATGTCTCACCTTAGGGAGCTTTATTCTTTTTCATGTAAAATAAATATGGTTCCTTAGGATGTGTATCGACTATTGCCAGTTGGACAAGGTCACTATAAAGAATAAGCCCTACCCTAGAATTGATTATATATTAAATCAACCTATGGGTGACACTTTTCTCCAAGATAGACCTTAGATCCGACTATCATTAGTTGAAAGTGAGAGATAGTGACATCCCAAAGACAGCCTTCAGGACCCGTTATCATCATTATAAGTTCCTTGTCATGTCATTTGTTTTGAGTAGCGCTCCTACAACATTAATGGATCTCATGAATAAAGTATTTAAGAAGTATCTAAATATGTTTGCTATCGTATTCATCGATGACATTTTTATCTACTCTAATAACGAGGAGGTTCATGTCATTCATCTCAAAATATTCCTTCACACTCTCAATGACCATGAGTTATTTGCCAAGTTTTCAAAGTATGAGTTTTGGCTAGAATTTGTGGTATTCTTAGGCCACATTGGTAAAGGTATCCAAGTTGATTTGCAGAAAATAGAGGTAGTGAAGAATAGGCCCAGACCTACATATCTCAAACTTACATAATGAGTTTTCTGGGTTTAGCTGGTTACTATAGAAGGTTTGTAGAAGGATTTTCATCCATTTCATCCCCATTGACTAAGTTGACCTAGAAGAAGGCTAAGTTTCAATTGTCTGAGGTTTATGACAAAAAAAGCTTTCAAGAATTGAAAACTCGATTGACTACTGCTCTAGTATTGACCATACCAGAAGGAACAAAAGGTTTTGTTTTATACTGCTATGCGTCCAGAGTTGGATTTAGTTGTGTGGTGATGCAAAATGGCAAGGTTATAGCCTACACCTCTATACAGTTTAAAATCCACGAGAGGAAGTACCCGACTCATGATCTCGAGTTGGTGGTAGTGGTATTTTCTCTAAAGATATGGCTTCATTATCTCTATGGTGTGCATGTGGATGTGTTCACCGATCACAACACTCTTCAGTATATTTTCAATTAGAAGGAGTTGAACCTTAGATAGAGAAGACGGATCGAACTACTTATGGACTATGATATAGTATCCTCTATCACCCATGTAACTCTAATTTTGTTGTTGATGCTCTTAGCGGATTATCCATGGAGAGTAGCACTCACGTTGAAGAAGGAAAGAAAGAGTTGGCTAAGGAAGTGCATAGACTTGCACGGTTGAGAGTTCACCTTGTATACTCAGATGAAGGTGGTGTCCTTACGCTAAATGGGGTTGAATCATCCCTACAGGTAGAAGTAACCAAAATCAAGATAAGGACCCCATTCTACTTTAGTGAAAGAAAAATGTTCATAAGAAAAAGGTGCTGGCTTTTGAACAATGGGAGATGGTGTTTTAAGGTACCAAGGAAGGTTATGTGTTACAAATATTGAGGGTCTCTAAGTTAGAATCATCGCAGAAGCCCATAGTGTGATATATTTGATTCATCCAAGTTCTACAAAAATGTGTTGTTACTTGAGAGAAGTCTATTGGTGGAATGGCATGAAGAGAAATCTTACAGACTGTTGCAAAGTGTGAATTTCCATCAAGTAAAGATTGAGAACTAGAGACCATGTGGAGTATCTAAAAGTATAGCTCTTCCAGAGTGAAAATGATAGATGATTAATATGGACTTCATTACTAGCTTACCATGATCTCACTTACAACACAATTTGATTTGGATGATTATAGATCAGATGACTAAATCAACCTATTTCATGCTAGTAAAGACAATAGGTTCAGCAGAGGACTATGCCAGATTGTACATCCGTGAGATAGTTCAACTTCATGGAGTTCCATTGTCCATCATTTTAGATAGGGGTGCTCATTTCACCACCCAGTTTTGGAAATCATTTCAAAAAGGTTTGGGTTCAAAGGTAAATCTTAGCATCATTTTAACCCTCAAATAGACGGCTAGGCAGAGCATACGATCCAAACTTTAGAGGACATGTTGAGGGCTTGTGTCATTGACTTCAATGGAAATTGGGATGATAACTTGCCTCTCATAGAGTTTGCATAAAATAACAATTATAACTCCAGCATTCATATGACTCTTTATGATGCTCTTTATGGGCAAAGGTGAAGATCTCTGATTTGTTGGTTTGTTGTTGGCGAAGCTGAGGTGATAGTGCTAGACTTGATTTATTACCATGGAGAAGGTGAAGATTATTCAAGAGAGGCTAAAAACCGCACAGAGTCGTCAAAAGACCTATTATGATGTTAGGAAAAGAGATTTAGAGTTTGAAACAAATTATTGGGTTTACTTGAAGGTTTCACCCATGAAAGGTGTCATGCGGTTTATAAAGAAAGCGAAGCCTAGTCCCCGTTATATTGAAATCTACCAGATTTCAAAAAGGGTTGGTAATGTAGCTTATGAGTTGGATCTACCACAAAAATTAATGGTTGTTCATCGTGTATATGCTTGGGTGATCCATCACATATTGTGCCCACGGAGATTATTGGTGTGCACGATTCTTTTTCCTATGAAGACAACTCAGTTCAGATCATTGACCATCAGGTTTACAAGTTGAGGACCAAAGAGGTTGCACCAGTCAAAGTTTTATGGAGGAATAAATTTATTGAAAAGGCTACATGGGAGGCCAAATAAGATATGAAAATAAGATACCCTCATCTATCCATCTCTCTAAACATTGTTGTTGAAGGTAATGATCATTTCCCTATTTTAGATTCAGTATTTATTCATGTGTTGAGTGCTTCAATTTTAGTATCTATTGGTGTATTTCAATCTATGCATTGTATTCGTGCCTTGTCCATTTCCTAGATTAGTCATCATTCGAGGACAAATGATCCCAAGGGGGAGATATTGTAACACCTTGCAACTCTTCTCTTAGAATCTGAATCGTTCATCATAACTATATGAGCTAGAACAAGGTGATCGATGTCCTACTTGCTTAAGTGTTTTAAGGTCTTTTACCAACTGTAGCAAGCATATCAAAAGTTATTTAGGGTCAAAAGGGACCTCTAACACTAAGTCAAGTTCAAAGCCTTTCGACAGGCTAAGTTGATTGCATTAGTTCATACAAGAATCAACTTCAAACAATAATATCTTTCCGCATATAATGAACTACGTTGCCTAGAACCTATCAAATTAAAGGTCTATTTTCTAACGCCACCAATTTTGCATCAATTGGAGTTTGAGATAAAAGATTATGTCTATTTTACTGAACATTTTCTTATCGTGTGCCCGCGGAATTTTCAGCGTGATAGCACATCGAGGCAGTGGCTACTACCTTCCTATGCATAGGTAATGATTCCATGACTTGGACTCATTTAAGGCTTTATTTGGATAGATTTTGTGTCCTCAAATACTTGTTTTGTTCCAATAACTAATGTAAAACCCTTGATTTCCAGGTATTTGGATCAAGGAACAAAGCATGGACACTAACTTGCAAAAAGGAACGAAGCGAGCTAAATAAGCGAAGAAATTAAGGTCTGGTGATTGCCGAGTCCCTTTGGCGACTCGTCGAATAACCATTACCTCGCCTAAAGTTCCAGTGTATCAAACCCTGAAAGAAAAAATAAATTTGGCGAGAAAAGGGAGCAGTCGGCGTGTCGCCGAATGGTTCTGCAATGCAGTGTTAGATCGCCCAAAGTTACAGAACTTGAGGATGTTGAATGCCAAAGCAAAAAGGCGATGGAACTGACCAAAGGGCGGATCGGCGAGCTGATCGGCGAGCCCGACTTACTACGCCGAATGGTCCTTCACATCATATTTTTGGCGACTATAAATACATTTTCAAACATTATGTTTAGTATCAAATTTTATTCTGAACATTCATTAGAGTAATTTTTGAGTTTGAACTCTGAGTATTGAGACAAAACTTTTCCTTAGCTTTGAAGAATTGAAACTTTCCATTTTTGAAAGCGGGTCTTCTAGATTCTTCAATTCTGACCTTTGTAAAGACGAAATTAATCGTACCCAGATGATGGAAACACAACTTGGTAATGATGTGTATCTTTTTATGATGTCTAACTAAAACCCCAATTCTTGGGGTGTGATTATGGGTTGATTTAGCTTGTGGGTTGTAACGACTCGGAAAATGATAGAGTGAAACTAGAGCCTCACATGTGAGTTTGGAGTCGAGAACTTAATGAAATGATTATATTTGAATTTGACCCAAAAAAGTTCTTAAAAATGTGCTTCGGAAGTTACCGAAAACTTGTTTAGCTGTATATAAAAAGATCCGTTTCGTTTTTCGAAAATCCGACTTCATATTCTTGTTTAGGGGGTCAAATTGAGTGGGAAATGGGTCTAACCCAAATTTTAGAGCAACCGTATCAAAATC